>JAQZBX010031647.1:0-18256 GCA_029593785.1 Cabassous unicinctus
TTTTTTTTTTTTTTTTAACGGGAGGTCCCGGGGATCGAACCCAGGTCCCTCCATAAGGGAGACGAACACCCAACCACCTGAGCCACATCTGTCCCCCTGCTATATCTCTTAAGGTTGACCAAAGATACCCAAAGTTACAGTCATTTCCCATACAGGATGGTCATATAATAAATCAGGCTTAGTTTATCACCAGCATTCCAAAAACCAGACCTAGGGAGAAAAACTAGGTCTGGGGACACATGCATGGTTTCTAATATAGCGAATGTTTAGCCTACCCTGATTATCACAAAATCAGGAAAGCAAGAATATTCGCATTAAATGTGGTCTTTATCAAACTAAATCTAAGATGCAACATTTTAGGAATTTACATAGCAATGTTTTTAAAGTATTGTTTGCTAATTTTTAAATAAAGTCATGATTGGTGTACATTTGTGATTATGTGTGTACTCATTCTCTCACCCAAGCTGACAAGAGGTTTTCAGAGTGGGCTTCCAAGGAGCATGTACAAAATCGGCCTGTAGACATTTAGGTCTGGGTCGTGCATTTGCCCTTTCTGTTTGAGCCAATATATCAATGTAGAATTGCTCTGATTTCTTCAGCTGTATTTCTTGCTGCATTTCTGAGCATAAACGTTATCCCACTGTATTTTTTATAAGTAAATATTTTTTGAACATTCAAAAAAAAAAAAAGTATAAGGGATTCCCATATTCCTTCCCCACCCACTTACACAATTTCCCCTATTATTAATATCTTACATTAGTGTGGTACATTTGTTACAATGGATGAACCAATATTGAAGCATTGCTACTAACCAAGGTCTATAGTTTACATTATGGTTTGCACTTTGTGCTGTTCAGTTTTATAGTTTTACAGGGCATTTTTAGGCCATTCAGATTGTTCTGTATGATACTGTATTGACAGATACATGACACTATTCATTTGTCAAAGCCTATAAGCTGAGTATTTTAAAGTTTAAATTGGCTTCTGCTGCCACATGTGATGCTGCGCCGTTCCTCGGGCCAGGGAAATAAGAACTTTGAGCAAGTGTGCTTTAATAAGCCATCCAGGTCATTCTGATACATGCTAATGTTTGAGAACAACTCACTTACACTCTTACCACATAAATATGCATTGCACAAAAAATACACACGTTTATTAGGTCTTGGCAAAGACCAAAGAATTTGCATTTCTAACAAATTCCCAGATAATGCTGATCCTAGACCACACTTTGAGAACCACTGGTATTAAAAAAAAAATTAATTACTATACAAATCAAGATAGTAGATGCCTGTGGGGAGGAGAAGGGCTGTCATCGGAAGTGACCTACAGATATTTTCTGGAATGTTGGCAATTTTCTGTTTCTTGATCTGGGTAGTAGTTGCACAGGAGTAATCATCAGGTTAGGAATTTGTATTTTCATACATAATGAGATGACTGGTTGTTGCTTTCCCATTCAATCCCATGAGTCCAATGTTGCTGCACTAATCCTGTCCACCATCATCCTGCCACCCTCATCTATAATCAATGCGCCAAGTAAAAGAGGAGAAGTTTGTAAAGTTCAAGACATTGTCTCCCTTCACTTTAGTTACTAGTGTAATTAGTTCACAAAACTAAATGGTTTTAAAAGTTATGACAAGAAAAAACCAGTCTAGCTTTCTGAAAACCTTATTTTAAAAGTTGTGTAAAACTCAGACATAGGATACTACCTCCAGCCATTGTTCTTAGTTCTCAATGTAAAATTACCTGCGAAATTAAAAGGCAGCTATGATAAATTTTATAAAGAAGAAGGGTCCAATGCAGGGGTTCTTAACCAGGGGTCCATGAGCTTGAATTGAAATTCAAAAAAACATTATTCTTGTGGGGACGTGTTGGTGTGGATATGATGTATTTATTAAATAATACACTGTATAGTGTGGACTGAGTAAGGGGTCCATGATTTTCACCTGACTGGCAAAGGGGTCCATGGGTTGGGAAGTGGCTCAAGCAGTTGGGCGCCTGCCTACCACATGGGAAGTCCCAGGTTTGTTTCCTGGTGCCTCCTAAAGAAGATGAGCAAGACAGTGAGCTGACCAGATGGGCTGGCACGGCGAGCTGACACAACTAGATGATGCAACAAGATGACACAATGAGATGACTCAAGGAGGAAAACACAATGAGAGATACAACAAGCAGGGAGCAGAGGTGGCTCAAGCTATTGGGTCCTTCCCTCCCACATGGGAGGTCCCAGGTTCTTTTTCCAGAGCCTCCTAAAGAGGACGAACAGACAACGTGCAGACTCAATGAGCTGACACAATGAGTTTACGTAACAAGGAGACAACAAGCAGGGAGAGGATGTGGCTCAAGTGATTGGGCACCTGCCTCCCACGTGGGACGTCCCAGGTTCTTCCAAAAGTAGACTAGCAGACAGCGAACACACAGCAAGCAGACACAATGAGTGCAAACAACAAGCAGACAAGGAGCCATCTCGGGGGGGAGGAGGATAAATAAATAAATCTTTTTAAAAATAAATGAATAAATACAATCTGGTTAGTCTCTCCATACTCCCAGATCACTACACCATCTTTGCCTAGGTGAGAATATCAAGTTCTCACATAAATGGGCCCACTTAATCAGAGCTGTGTAAAGTCATCTAAGTCTCCCAGGAGGACTATGGAGGATGTTGGTGACTGCTCTCGGGTTAGGCTAAAAGGCCTTATCCCATTCAAAGTTATAACCTATTCTTTGTTATAATAGTCACTTGGCTTGAAAATCACAGAGTCTTCAAAGCATCCTATGCTTTGAAGAATGTCAGAGTCCCTACGAACAGATGCCACAAAAGTTGCTGGTATATATACCTGTTGACTGTCATGTCTCCTCTTTGTGCCCTCTGGATTCCAAGGACTGGTTTGGAGGGTAATGGAATATGCTAGTCATTTGTGGATTTCACTGTGATTCATTTGAGTTGATAACATCATGTTGTCCCCTTCAAACCAAAGTTCTCTACACATCCCATTCATTGGTTTTATTCTCAATCGCTTTAGCAGGACTAGAATTGATACATTTTTTTCCAGCCTCAGTTTCTTCTAGAAGGCAAGTGCCGTTCAGTAATCTTCAATTTTGAGAATGAAAGCACTCAAGTATTTATATACTTGAGGTAGAGGTCTTCCTTCAAGTGTTCTTTCAGCACTTCCAACATAACTGGGTCATCTGCATTATATGAAGTTTCCATTAAAATGATACACTCGACAGGATAATTAATACTCTGCCCATTTGCAGTAGTGACTCCAAGGCCTCACTGTACTGTTTCCTGAGTCCTTTTCCGTAGCATGTGCTCTTTTAGCTTTCTATAATCTCATAGCCATTATTAGTGCTGCAGGGTCGCAAACACTCCTGGCTCCAGTGATAGCGGCCTCCATCCTCAGGCAAGGAGCCAAACATTGCTGCCTTCAGAAGTGGGGCGCCGTCACACTCTGCACATTCTTCCAAGGCCCCACGTGGAGCAGCAGCTCTCTCCCATTACACACCTCTGCTTCCTTCCTCTACACTCCACTAGAGTGACGCAGACATCAACCTGACACCTGCAGTGGTCTGCAAAGGGTGGCTGGGACCTTGCCATTGCCCTGGCCTGGCCTAGCTGTGGCCACGCTGTCACAGAAGCCTCGGTGCCCTGAGCCTCAGAGTCTCCTCTTCCTATCTGGGTGTCTCGCCAATTGATTTTTGACAAGACTGCCAAATCCACACAATTGGGGAAGAATATTGTCTTCAAAACAAATGGATGGGAAGCAGGTGTGGCTCAGTGGATAGAGTCCCCGTTTACCATATGGGAGGCCCGGGTTCGTGTCCCGAGGCCTCCTTGTGAGGGCACGCCCGCCTGAGCGCTGCAGTGGGCTGATGCAGCAACCTCACGGCAGGAAGCGGGTGTGGTGCAATGGATAGAGCACCCGTTTACCATGTGAGAAGCCCCGGGTTCGCTTCCCGGCGCCTCCTTGTGAGGGCAGGCCGGCTCGAGCGTCACAGCAAGGGGGAGATAAGCAGACACAGAGAAGACACGCAGCGAATGGACACAGCAGCACAAGCAGCAAGGGGGGGATAAATAAAATAAACAAGTATTTAAAAAAAAAAAAAAATGGTGCTGGGAGAACTGGATCTCCATTTACGAAAGAATGAAGGAGGACCCCTATATCACAACATATACAAAAATTAATTCAAAATGGACCAAAGACCTAAATATAAAAATCAGAACTATAAAACTCCTAGAAAAAAATGTAGGGAAGCATCTTCAGGATCTTAAGATAGGTAATGGTTCTTTAGACTTTACACCCAAAGCACAAGCAACAAAAGCAAAATTTTAATCAATAGGATCTCACCAAAATCAAATACATTTGTGCATCAAAGGACTTTATCATGAAAGTGAAAAGACAACCTATTCAATGGGAGAAAATATTTGGAAACCATATATCCAATAAGGGTTTAATATCCAGAATATATGAAAGAATCCTACAACTCAACAACAAAAAGACAAACGACCCAATTAAAAAATGGGCAAAAGACTTCAACAGACATTTCTCCAAAGAGGATATATAAATGACTAAAAAGCATATGAAAAGATGCTGAACATCACTAGCTATTAGGGAAATGCAAACCAAAACCATAATGAGATATCATTTCACACCCACTAGAATGGCTACTATTACAAAAAAAAAAAAAAAAAAAAAAAAACTACAAGTGTTGGAGAGAAAGTGGAGAAACAGGAACTCTTATTCATTGCTGGTGGGAATGTAAAATGGTGCAGCCGCTGTGGAAGACAGTTTGGCACTTTCTCAAGAAGCTTAGTATAGAATTACCAAATGACCCAGCAATCCCTTCTACTAGGTGTATACCCAAAAGAATTGAAAGCAGGGACTCAAACACATATTTCCACACTGATGTTCATAGCAGCATTATTCACAATTGCCAAAATATGGAAGCAACTCAAGTGTCCATCAATGGATAAATAAAATGTGGTATATAATACAATGGAATAGGAAAGCAGATGAGGCTCAAGTGATTGGGCTTCTGTCTATCATATAGGAGGTTCAGGGTTCAATTCCTGGGACCTCCTGGTGAAAGGCAAGCTGGCCCGTGCAGCGAGCTGGCCCAGGCAGAGAGCTGGCTCACGCGGAGTTGCTGGCCCAGGCGGAGTGCTGGCCCACGTGGAGACCTGGTGCGGCAAGATGACACAACAAAAAGAGACACAGAGGAGAGACAACAAGAGATGCAGCAGACCAGGGAGCTGAGGTGGCGCAAGAGATTGAGCGCCTTTCCCACTCCGGAAGGTCCCAGGGTCGGTTCCCGGTGCCGCCTAAAGAGAAGACAAGCAGACACAGAAGAACACACAGAGAGCAGACAGTGAACACAAAAACAATGAAGGGGGTGAGGGAGAAATAAATAAATGTTTTTTAAAAAATATAATGGAATAGTATTCAGCTGTAAAAAGGAATGAAGTCCTAATACATGTGATAATATGCATGAACCTTGAGACAATTGTACTGAGTGAAATAAGCCAGACACAAACTGCCAAATATTGTATGATCTCACTGAGATGAAATAACCCTGGGCTGGGTTGAGGAGTTGATACTTAATTTGTACAGAATTGCTATTTAGGTTGATTATACAGCTTTGAAAATGGATAGTGGTGATGGTAGCACAACACTGTGAGTATAATTAACAGCACTGAATTATATATGTGAATGTGGTTAAAAGGGGGAATTTTAGGTTGTATATGTGTTACTAGAATAAAAATTAAAAGATAAAACAGGAATGTACAACACAGTGGGCCCTATTGTAAACGATGGACTGTACTACATGTAGTACATGATTTATAATAAATGTACCACATTAAGGCATGCTGTTAATAATAGGGTGATATATGGGGAAAATATACCTATTGTAAACTATGGACTATAGTTAACAGTACAATTTTAATATTCTTTCATTAATTGTGACAAAGGTACCACATCAATGCAAAGTGTCAACAATAGGGAGGTATATGGGAACACTATATTTTTTACATGATTTTTCTCTAAACCTACAATTTCTCTAATTTAAAAAATTTAAAAGAAAAAACAAGTTAATCACAATGTATGTCTGACTTTATTGCTGAAATGAGGACTGCATTCAAGTAAGACAATCTTTTGACTAGCTGGAGCCCTAAAAATCACCAAGTTTATAAGTCTTTTCTTACTTCATGTGTGGTCAATCCCGGGCCCTCAGCATCAGTACTGGAACTGGTGACAAGATCTCAAAGTGATAAAGGGCTTTATCACAGACTTCTCAACCAACTTTGACATGGAAATTCCCATGGATGCAACATCCTGACACACCAATTTGCTTTGACATGATTTCTTCCAGCAATCCGGCTTCATTCAACATAGGCTTTAATAATGTATTTCAGACACTCTTACTAATCTTACTGTGACTAAAGAGTACATTTTTGAAAAAATAAATAGACCTTGATTTATAAGGCAGTGCTTTCACTTCCTCCCTACTGTTTTGATTATCACATGAAAGATTTATCTTATTCTCCTTTTGTTTAAATTTGGAAACTGGAATTTTAAAGAGCAACTGATAAGCTACACATTCCAGATTGTAACGTCTTAGCCTAATATTAACTCATCAGAAAAAAAAAATAGTAGATCTCTATTTTTCATGGAAATATAGCAATAAAAATGCATTTGCAGTTACAAAATAGGTCAAGGTCATTTGTGGTACTCATTAATCCTGCCACTCCTGTAAAAAAGCTAAAAGCATTGCCTATATTTTACAATGGAAAAAAATTAACAGGTTCCATCTTGCTCTGGATATAATAGCAAAGCCTCTCGGGGAGCCAGAAATAGAACCTCAAGGGATTTGTTTTCCTTGTTTGATGTAGAACAGGACAATACTCAAGCAGTCTCATTAAAATTAAGCTACAGAAGAAGCACATCTACCTCTTCACTCAATGTTCAAATGTTCAAATTAAACAGTTTATTTGAGATGTACTGACCAAATATAATTTATATAGTAATCTTATGGAATACACTGGATGCTAAGAAAAACAGATAACATATAATCATTTTAAGGAACTTTTTGTTTTAAAGAAAATGCAATATTTAAAATCCAATATAATCAAATGTATAAGGCAGGAAGCATTATTCTTTAGGCTCCGCAAGTCAACATGTAACTTCTAATATAGCTGCCTTAATATAAATCTTTAAAACAGTCTCATTAAATCCCACAATCATGATAAGGAAAAGCACCTTCAAAATTACAGAAATTGAGAATTCCATGCTGCCATCTTGTGTCCACCATCTTGCCATTTCAGCTATAATTTAAGTTTCCTTGAGAGTCCCCTAAGTTTGTGTGTTTGTGCACATGAGTGTACAAATGTTGAGGTACAACTTGAGCCACTGGCTGCTTCACTGGTTTGAATTTGCTTAGAATTCCCCAGCTTTCAGTCATCTATACTATTAGACTGGGAATATAATAGCTCTCACAAGGTTTTAGGAGTATGTGAGTCCTCAGGTGCCCAAAGAGAAATTAAGTAGTGACTACTGGGTAGAATAGTTGCCAAAATTAAAATAGATGATCTATGTAAAGCAGTTAAAGGAGAGCAGAGCTCTCAATAAAGATTAGCTATTGTAGCCGTTAGGCAATTTGATGTAATTATGAATTCCAAAAATATAATTGGATCATGCTTGTAAACTGGTCTGCTAATCTGGACATGATTAAGTTATGATTAGGGCATTAACTGGGCCATGTCAGTAGGGCGTTGAGCCCCACCCCTTGGTGGGTGGGGGAATCAAATATAAAAGGCAAGGCAAAGGCAGAGGGAGCAGTTTTGATGTTGGACAGAAAAGAAGGAGAAAAGAAGCGAACCGTTCACCTGATAGTCTACAGCTGACCTTGTGGAGGAAACAGGAGCTAAGCCTGGAGAGAAACGCAGCCCCGGGAAGAGAGGAACCCAAGAAGCCTGAACCCTGGCAAACATCGCCAGCTGTCTTGCTCCAACACATGGCAATGAACTTTGCTGAGAGAAGAAACTTATGCTTTATGGCCTGGTAACTGTGGACTTCTATCCCAAATAAATACCCTTATAAAGACCAACCATTTCTGGTATTTTACATTACATTAGTACATACATTTGTATGACTAATACAGAATTTGGTACCGAGGAGTGGGGAAGTGCTTTTGCAATTACCAAAATGTTGGAACGGTTTTATAAATGGGTAAGGGGTATTTTTTGGAGGAATTGTGAAATGCTTGATGGAAAAGACCTAGATTGCTTTGAAGAAAGTGTTGATAGTAATATGGATGCTAAAGAGACTTTTTTGATGCCTTAGAAGTAAATGATGAAACTATTATTGGAAACTGGAGGAAAGGCGATCCATGTTTTAAAGTTGCAGAGAACTTAGCAAGATTAACTCCTGGTCTTATATGGAAGACAGAATTTGAAAATGGTGAACCGGTGCATTTAGCTGAAGAACTTTTCAAGGTAAACTCAGAGAATGTGGCTTGGCTTCTCCTTGCAGCTTATAGCAAAATACTAGATGAACGAAATACACTAGGGACTGAACTTTTGGGCACAAAGAAAACAGAAACTGATTCCAGAACTTCCAAGTTTCTGGAAATCAAATTCCCAGATGAAAATGCCCCATTTGAAGACTTTATTAAACTTGGAACTTGTAACACAGAATTGAAGATGCAGTTATCTCAGAAAGACTTGTGGAAAGTCTTACTGTCTGATGGCTTGGACCCCTGCTTCTTGCATGCTAAACCAACAATATTTTCGAGAGTGCTGTATGAACAAAACCACTGTCAGCCTGGACAAAAAAGAACATGGAAAGGAGAGATTGAAGGAGAAACAGCTTTAAGAACAAAACCATGGAACCAGAGATCTGGAATTAAGACATCTCCTTGAGCCAAGAGAGGAGTCCCACCCATGTGTACAGAGAGGGTGAGTTTGCCCCTGCAATTGAAGAGGGTGGATGTCCCCACCCAATGTTCAGGAAGAGTTTTGCTGCCCCAGGGTGCAGGGAGGGTGGAGCACATTACTCAAGGATTAGGGAGGTTAAGGTCAGCATCCCATAGGTCTGAGAGGGGTGCTCCTGTCCCCCATGGATTAGAGAAGGCCAGGTGGTCAACCCATTGCTCCAAGAGGGTTGAACCTGTATGCCAAAGGTTAGGGGGAATGTTGTCTTCACCTCACTGTACTAGGAGGGCTAAGACTCTAACCCAAAGATTGGGTAAGATGTGGCAATCACCCCAACACTCTTGGAGGATGAGGTCTGGAGCTTGGTTGACACCCAGATGCTTGATGAGGGTGGAATGAAGAAAATGGCCATTGGGCAAGCCTGTGGGAAGGGAGGGTCCCCATGTGGCCCCAAGGAGAAGAAACCATCATCTTAAGAATGACTCTCAGACTTTGAAATCGAATGGAGAATGCCCTGCAGGTTTACTAAACTGTAGAGGATCCATGCCTCATGTTTAACATCCCGATTTCTCCTTATGATAATGAAAATGGTTATTCTTTGTCTGTCCATTTGTGTATTGGAAGCAGTTAAATGGTTTTGTAAGTTTCAGAGGTTTACAGCAGATGGGATTTTGCCTGAAAACAAAGTATATTTCTTTAAACTGCCTATGATATGATTTTGTACTTAAATTGTTACTGATTTAAAGTTTTTTGAATATTGTAATGTAGTTTTGGAATTCAGAGGGTGGAGTGTAGCCATTGGGCAATTTGATGTAATTATGAATTCCAAAAATATAATTGGATCATGCTTGTAAACTGGTCTGCTAGTCTGGGCATGATTAAGTTATGATTAGGGCATTAACTGGGCCATGTCAGTAGGGCGTTGAGCCCCACCCCTTGGTGGGTGGGGGAATCAAATATAAAAGGCAAGGCAAAAGACAGAGAGAGCAGTTTTGATGTTGGAGTTTTGATGTTGGAGAGAAGGCCCCAGGAGAAAAGAAGGGAGCTGTTTGCCTGATAGTCTACAGCTGACCTTGTGGAAGAAACAGAGGTGCTAAGCCCGGAGAGAAATGCAGCCCAGGAAAGAGAGGAACCCAAGAAGCCTGAACCCTTGCAAACGTCGGCAGCTGTCTTGCTCCAACACTTGGCAATGGACTTTGGTGAGGGAAGAAACTTACACTTTCTGGCCTTGTAACTGTGGACTTCTACCCCAAATAAATACTGTTTATAAAGACCAACCCATTTCTGGTATTTCACATTAGCATCCCTTTGGCTGACTAATACAGCTATTATTGTCTGGAAACATGCTGACCTGAACACATGATGGTCTTGTAAATATGAATGATTTTTCAGTTGTTTTTATTGTGGTAACATATATATGTTATATATATATATGTAAAACATAAAATTATCCAAGTTAACCATTTTAACTATACAATTTGGTGGCAATGATTATGTTTACAATGTTGTGCTACCATCACGACCATCTGTTAGCAAAACTTTTTCATCACCCCAAACAGAAATTCCTTAACCATTGTTTTAGTTTGCTAAAGGCTGCCAGAAATAGGTTGGCTTTTACAATGGGAATTTATTAGGTTAAAAACTTATAGTTCTACATTTCCAGGAAGATGGCAGACTAGAAAGACACAGGACTCTTCTCTCCCAGAAAAATAGCTAGGGGACAAGCAGAAATGGCTGGCAAAAAAAATCTTCTAGGGTTTAGGACGCCAGCAGAAGGCTGGACACCACCCAGAAGAGAGAGGGGCAAAAGAAAAGATTGCGACGGCAAAACTGAGTTAAAAGCTACAGCTGGGAAGCAGATGTAGCGCAAATGGTTGAGCACCTAATTCCCACGTACAAGGTCCTGGATTCGATCTCCAGTACCTCCTAAAAACAAAACAAACAAACCAATGAGAAAACCAACTCTCATTGGGGAGCAGATATAGCTCAGTGGTTGAGTGCTTGCTTCCCATGTACGAGGTCCTGGGTTCAATCCCTGTTACCTCCTTTAAAAAAAAAGAAAAGAAAAAAAGCTGCAGCAGCAACTGCCGACATCCTAACCCCACCCTATAGACACTTTTGAATTCTTAGGCCTTGGGGCCAATAGTTAGAGACAAACAGGACCCCCAGGGATCCACCTCCTCAAGAAAGGGGAGACAGAGGGACACAGCCTGAGGCTGATTCAGCTTTTGACCCACAAATTTGTTCTGCTCTGTCCCACAAGCCCTTCCAGGTTGGGTGGGGCCACACCACTTTGTCTTGGGAGCCAGCAAGGGACTAAAGAGATCTGACCCTCTCAATCTCCCTCTCCACTGACCTGGACTGACTGGTTGCTGAGGATGCAAAGGGGAGTGGAATTATTTCATACCTGGGAAAAGGGAGAGGGCTGCCAGCAAAGGTTGGAGAACTGCCTCTGAGAAAGTTTGAATCATAAGGGTCTTAGCCTCCAGGCAGGATCCTCTATCACATTGATCCAGTCACTGTTGCAGTGAACATACTTGGACCAGGCTTTGAACTGAGAGGGCTGCCAGAGATCACCACCTGCTGGTGGACTAAGAAAGTGCACATGAGGAAATTAAAAGTAAATAAAAGAGGCTTTTCCCCGCCTTTATAGCCTCCTTCCCCAAGGCCCTTGAAAGCAGGTCTGCACCCCTTTACTGGGTCCAGGGTTGATTTAAGTAACTAACAGGGACAATCCTAAAGACCCAGAACAGTTGAAACAAGAATCAAAGAACAGCAGTAACACACATCCTTCCACCACTAAATCCCTATGAAAGACAGAGAAATTGAGCATCGGAGTAAAATCAACATCCTAATCAGATGCCTAGACATAAAAAAAAAAAAAAAATTACAGGAAAGCATATGTAGCTCAAGCAATTGAGCTCCTACCTACCACATGGGAGGTCCCAGGTTCAGTTCCCAGTGCCTCCTAAAGAAGACAAACAAAACAATGAGCTGATGTGATGGGCAGGTGCAGCGAGCTGACACAAGATGATGCAACAAGAGACACAAGGAGGAAAACATAATGAGAGACACTACAAAGCAGGGAGCAGAGATGACTCAAGCCATTGGGCACCTCATTCCCACATGGGAGGTCCTGGGTTCAGTTCCCAGTGCCTCCTAAAAAGTAGATCAGCACAAACAAACAGACACAGCAAATGCAAACAATGAAGGGGTGGAGAGAAATAAATAAAATAAATCTTAAAAAGAAAAAAATTACAAGCCATACTAAGAAAATGGAAGAAACGGCCCAAGAAAAGGGACATATCAAAGCTCCAGAGGTGGCACAGGATTTAACACAACTAATCAATGAGATGCACACAAATTTCCAAAATCAAATTAATGAGTTGAAAGACAATATGACTAAAGAGAGAAAGGATACCAAGAAGACATTGAGTGAACACAAAGAAGAATTTGAAACAGAGCTCATAGAAAGGAAAGACATGATACTTGAGACCAAACACACATTAGAGGGAGCTGATGTAGCTCAAATTGTTGAGCACTTGCCTCCCACGTGGGAGGTCCTGGGTTCAGTTTCTGGTGCCTCCTAAAAACAAAAAAACAACAAGCAAACAAATGAAAAAATCAACTCAGGGGAGCTGATGTGGCTCAGTGGTTGAGCACTGGCTTCCCACATACAAGGTGTCAGGTTCAATCCCCAGCCTACAACAGCAGGCTCAAAATGATAGAAGAAAGAATAAATGATACAGAAGACAGAACAGCTGAAATTGAAGAGAGAAAAGAACAGAGAGAGAAAAGAATGGAAAATATTGAGCAGGGTTGAAAGGGGAGCAGATGTAGTTCAGTGGTTTAGCACCTGCCTCTTACTTATGAGCTCTTGGGTTCAATTCCTGGTACCTACTTTGAAAAAAAATTGAGACTAGAAATACATGGGATGCTTTTCTCCTCCAGAAAAATAGCTAGAGGACAGGCTGAAACAGCTTAGAAAAAGATCTTCCAGGGTTTAGGACACCAGGCAAAGGCTGGACACCACCCAGAGGAGAGAGGGACAAAGGAGGCAAACTGTAATGACAGAACTGTGAGTTGAAACCAGAAGCTGCTGTTGCTGGCACCATCCCTCAAACTTACAACACTTTAGAATTCTTGGGCCTCTGGGCCTGTGACTACAGACAAAGGGGGCTCCAGGATCTACCACCCCGGAAAAGGGGAGCGAGAGGGACACACCCTAAGTCTCACTCAGCTTCTGATCCACAAATTTGGTATGCTGTGTCCCATTAGCCCTTCCAGGCCAGGTGGGACCACACAGTGGTTTGCCCTGGGAGCCGGTGAAGGACTGGAGAAATCCGACCCTTGCAATCTCTCTCTCTTTTAGCTGGGACTAATTGTTGAAGATGCCCCAGGAAAGAGGAGAGAGAGGGACACAACCTAAGGCTGACTCAGCTTTTGGCTCACAAATTTGGTCTGCTGTGTCCCAGGAGCCCTTCCAGGCTGGGTGGGGCTGTGCCATACTTTGCCACTTTAGCAAGGGGCTAAAGATACACAACTCTCCCAATTTCCTTCTATATTAGCAGGGACTGATTTTGAGGACTCAGAGGGGAGTGGAAATATTTCCAACCCAGGAAGAGGGAGGCAGCTGCCAGAGAAGGCTGGAGAACTGTCCCAAAGAAAGTTTGAATTACAAGGCTCATAGCCTCCAGACAGGAAGCTCTATCACATTGCTCTGGTCTGTGTTGCAACAAATACACTCCAACTAGGCATTGAATTGAGAGCTGCCAAAGAGTGCCATCTGCTGGCAGTCCAAGGAAATGCATGCAAGAAAATGAAAAATAAGTAGGAGAGGCTTTTTCTGGCCTCTATAGCCTTCCTGTCCAAGGCCATAGGAAGCAACTCTACAACCAATTACTGGATCCAGTGCCCAATTTTGAGCAACCAGCAGGACAATCCTAACAATTCAGGTCGAGCCAAAAATCAAAGAGCTGTTGTAACTCACAGCCTCCTGTCACTCAATCCCTCTAAAAGAGAAAGAGATTGAGCATCTGAGTAAACTACATTCTGACCAGATGCCTAAATACCAGCAAAAAATTACGAGCCATACTAAGAAAATAGAAGACATGGCCCAAGAAAAGGAACACGTCAAAGTCCCAGAGGAGATGCAGAATTTGAGAGAACTAATCAACGAGATGAGCACAAATTTCCAAAATCAAATTAATGAGTTGAAAGACAATATAGTTAAAGAGAAAACAACATCAAGAAGACATTGAGCGAACATAAAGAAGAATTTGAAATCCTGAACAGAAAAGTAACAGAGCTCATGGGAATGAAAGACAGAACAGGTGAGATCAAAAACACATTTGAGGCATACAACAGCAGACTCAAAATGATAGAAGAAAGGATAAGTGATACTGAAAACAACAGCTAAACTTGAAGAGAGAAAAGAACACAGAGAGAAAAGAATGGAAAAAATTGAGCAGGGGCTCAGAGAATTGAATGACAACACAAAATGCAACAACATATGTGTCATGGGAGTTCCAGAAGGAGAAGAGAAGGGAAAAGGGGCAGAAAGAGTATTTGAGGAAATAATAGCTGAAAATTTCCCAACTCTCATGAAAGAAATGAACTTACAAGTCCATAAGCACACTGTACCCCAATCAGAATAAATCCAAATAGACCTATGCCAAGACACATACTACTCAGAATGTCAAATGTCAAAGATAAAGACAAAATTCTCAGAGCAGCAAGAGAGAAGCAAACGATCACATTCACGGGACATCCAGTAAGACAGCGCAGATTTCTCTTCAGAAACCATGAAGCCAAGAAGACAGTGGTATGATACAATTAGGAAACTGAAAGAGAAAAACTGCCAGTTGAGAATTCTTTATCCAAGAAAACTGTCCTTCAAATATGAAGGTGAGTATAAAATATCCACAAACAAACAGAAACTAAGAGAATTTGCAAAATAGAATCCACCTTTACAGTAAATATTAAAGGAAACCTTAGAACCTTAAAGAAAAAGACAGGAGAGACAGGCTTGGAAGAGAGTATAGAAGAAAGAATAACAGAAAGGATAACCAAAAGAGTAAAAAGACAGACAAAAACAAGATGACATATGAAAACCAAAGAATAAAATGGAGGAAGTAGATAGTGCATTTACACTAATATCATTGAATGTGAATGGATTAAACTCCCCAATCAAAAGATACAGGCTGATAGAATGGATAAAAAAACATGAGCCATCCATATGCTGCTTACAAGAAACTCATGTTAGACCCAGGTATACAAACCGACTGAAAGTGAAAGGTTGGAAAAAGATACTCCACGTGAATAGTAACCAGAAAAGAGCAGGGGTAGCTATACTGTTATCAGACGAAACAGACTTTAAATGCAAAAAAGTTATAAGAGATACACAAGGCCATTATAT
Organism: Cabassous unicinctus; assembly: GCA_029593785.1. NCBI lineage: Eukaryota > Metazoa > Chordata > Mammalia > Cingulata > Chlamyphoridae > Cabassous > Cabassous unicinctus. The sequence continues at coordinate 15,348 of JAQZBX010031647.1, forward strand.
ATTAATAAAAGGGACGATCAACCAGGAAGATATAACAGTCATAAATGTCTACACACCTAACCAGGGTGCCCCAAAATATATGAGACAAACTCTGGCAAAACTGAAGGGAGAAATAGACATCTCTACAATAATCGTGGGAGACTTCAACACCCCTCTCACATCATTAGATAGAACAACTAGACAGAAGATCAACAAGGAAACAGAGAACTTGAACAATATGATAAACAAGTTAGACCTAACAGACATATACAGAACACTGCATCCAAACTCAGCGGGTTATACATTCTTCTCAAGTGCCCATGGAATGGATCTTTCTCCAGGATAGACCACATGTTAGGTCCCAATGCAGCTCTCAATAAATATAAAAAGATTGAAATTATACAAAGCACCTTCTCAGAACATAATGGAATGAAACTAGAAATCAATAATAGACAGGGGAAAAGTAAATTCACAAATGTGTGGAGACTGAACAACACATTCCTAAATAATCGGTGGGTCAAAGAAGAAATTGCAAGTGAAATAAGTAAATATATTGAGACAAATGAAAATGAGAACACAGCATATCAAAACTTATGAGATACAGCGAAGGCAGTCTTGAGAGGGAAATTTATAGCTGTAAATGCCTATATTAAAAAACAAGAAAGAACTAAACTCAAAGATTTAACTGAATAACTAGAGAAACTAGAAAAAGAACAACAAACCAATCCCAAAGCAAGCAGAAGGAAAGAAATAATAAAGATTAGAGCAGAAATAAATGAAAATGAGAACAGAAAAACAATAGAGAAAATCAACAAAACCAAAAGCTGGTTCTTTGAGAAGATCAATAAAGTTGACAAACCCCTAGCTAGACTAACAAAGAAAAAAAGAGAGAAGATGCAAATAAATACAATCAGAAATGAAAGGGGGAAATTTACAAATGACCCCACAGAAATAAAAAGAATCATAAGAGGATATTATGAGAAACTATATGCCAACAAACTAGACAACCTAGATGAAATGGACAAATTTCTAGAAACACACAACCAACCTACACTGATGCTACAATAAATACAAGAACTTAACAAACCAATCACATTTAAGGAGATTGAATCCGTCATCAAAAATCTCCCAGCAAAGAAAAGTCCAGGATCAGATGGCTTCACAGGTGAATTCTACCAAACTCTTCCAAAAAATTGAAGAGGAGGGAAAATTACCTGACACATTTTATGAAGCCAACATCACCCTAATACTAAAGACAGATAAAGATTCTACAAGAAAAGAAAATTACAGACCAATCTCTCTAATGAACATAGACGCAAAAATTCTCAACAAAATACTTGCGAATCAAATCTAACTGCACATCAAAAGACTTATATACCACATTAACAAACTGAAGGAAAAAAACCCACATGAACATCTCAATCGATGCAGAAAAGGCATTCGACAAAATCCAGCATCCTTTTTTGACAAAAACACTTCAAAAAATAGGAATAGAAGGAAAATTCCTCAATATGATAAAAGGCGTATGTGAAGAACCCATAGCCAACTTCATACTCAATGGAGAAAGGTTGAAAGCTTTCCCTCTAAGATCGGGAACAAGACAAGGATGCCCACTGTCACCATTTTTATTCAATATTGTAAGAAGTTCTAGCTAGGGCAATTAGACAAGGAAAAAAAAAATTAAAGGCATCCAAATAGGAAAAGAGGAAGTAAAACGCTCAGTGTTTGCGGTTGACATGATCCTGTACTTAGAAAATCCTGAAGTATCCACGACAAAGCTACTTGAGCTAATAAATGAGTTCAGCAAAGTGGCAGGATACAAGATCAACATTCAAAAATCAGTAATGTTTTTGAACACTAGTACTGAACAACCTGAGGAGGAAATCAGGGGAAAAATTCCATTTTCTATAGCAACAAAAAGATTCCAATACCTAGGAGTTAATTTAACCAAAGAAGTATAGGACCTATATGCAGAAAACTACAAATCAATGCTAAAAGAAATTTTAAAAGACCTAAACAATGGAAAGACATTCCGTGTTTATGGATTGGAAGAATAAATATCGTGAAGGTGCAAATCTTTCCCAAACTGATTTATAGATTCAATGCAATACCAATCAAATCCCAACAGCTTACTTTACAGAATTAGAGAAGGCAATTACCAAATTCATATGGAAGGGAAAGAACACCTGAATAGCCAAAAGCAGTCTGAAAAAGAAGAGCAATGTGGGAGGAATTTCACTGCCTGACCTTGAAACATACTACATAGCTACAGTGGTCAAAACAGCATGTAGATGAATATTCTCGCTGTCCTGATTTTGTGATAATCAGGGTAGGCTAAACATTCGCTTTATTAGAAACCAAGCATGTGTCCTCAAACCTAGTTTTTCTCCCTAGGTCTGGTTTTTAGAATGCTGGTGATAAACTAAGCCTGATTTATTATATGACCATCCTATATGGCAAATGACTGTAACTGTAGGTATCTTTGGTCAACCTTAAGAGATATAGCAGGGGGGCAGATGTGGTTCAAATGGTTGGGCGTCCGTCTCCCATATGGAGGGACCTGGGTTTGATCCCTGGAACCTCCCAGTAAAAATTAAAAAAAGAAAAATATAGAAGGCGCGTGGGCCGCCAGGCCCCATGCACTCATGCACCATCAGGCCCCACAAGCAGGTGAGCCCCCCAGGCCCCATGCACAGGCGTGCCGCCAGGCCCCAGGACCTGGTGAGCCCCCCCAGGCCCCACAAGCGGGTGCACCATCAGGTTCCATGCACGGGTGCGCTGCCAGACCCTGCGAGTGGGTGACCCCCTAGGCCCCGCACATGGGTATGTCATCAGGCTCCGTGAGCCATGCAGCAAGATGATGTCGTAACAGGAGAGTGACACAAGGAAGAGCCAAGAGGAGACACGCAAAAAAAACCAAACTAAGGTGA
>JAQZBX010031648.1:0-26225 GCA_029593785.1 Cabassous unicinctus
GGAACTGGCTTTGCCTGCAGAACAGTGGTCTGGTGTGTGGATGCATTAAGCAAGGACATCATTCCTTCAAGGAATGTCCCCATCCACTCAGTGCTGTAGGGCAGCATGTAGTGTCATGTCACAGCCAGGACCATACTCAGCTGCACCCATGGCTGGGATCCTAGCTATTCAGAGAGGGCCCTCCCAGGGTCACTGGGGCTACTGTGCTGACACTAGAGGTGAGTGGCATGGCTTGCCATGAGATCATCATTAGATACAGGCATGAACCTCTCCTGGTTGCGGAGAACCCTGCTTTGAGCCCAGAGACCTGTTACACATAATCCAGAATCTCCATTTCCATCCCTTTCTTGCTCCTGTCCAATGGCTTGGGAGCCTCTCCCTCCTCTTCACTGTCCTCCTCCTAATCTTCCCCATAATCACATATCAGCTGCCCTTTCCCACCTTCTGCCTTGGCAGGCCTGGAGAAGAGAGCTGGGGCCAGAAGGAAACAAGGCCTTGTATATCCTAATAGAGGTGTCCTGGTCAGTTACCTGGTCCCTTAGAACACTGACCTTGTGGTCTGGGGAGCCTGTTTAAAATGACAGGTGTCAGGGCCCAAATCCTCAAGGAGATGCTTTGAGAAGTATGGGGTGGAACATGGGAGACTGTGGTTTTAAAACAGGGACAAAAATCAAACTAGACAAGTTTGAAATCCATTTACCCAAAAAGCCTTGGGTCACCTGAAGAGTATAAGCCATTTTGATTGACTGTATTTTCCTGGTACAAGGGTCTTTTGGGGATTGAATCATGTACTGCAGAAAAGGATCAGTATTCCTATGATGTGACCCCATTTACTAATAGGATGTTTTGAAGATCCTATTATTAGTTAAGGTGTGGACTCATTTGTAAGTGGCATCTTTGAAAATCCTATTTAAAAAAAGGAAAAAAATCCAATTTTGATGAGTTCAAATGGAATCAGCATGGGCCTAAATCCAAATGGCTGAAGTCCCTCTAAATAAAGGAACTTGGGTATAGAGACTGAAGCCAGATTCTAGGAGAAACCAGAGAGAGAGAGAGAGAGAGAGGGAGAGAGAGAGAGATTGTCATGTGATGGAAAAAGAAATACATGTACAAAGCACTGCAGATTATTAGAGACACTGGGAGAAAACAATCACTGCCAATACCTTTGTTTGGACTTCTATTCTCCAAATTTGTGTGCCAAAAAAGTTCTGTAATTTGAGGCCTCAAATGATCTTGGGGCAGATTCCCAGCTGGGACACCTCAGGCCTGCCCAAAGAGCATCATGTCTGAAGCTTCTGTAAATACAGGTGTCAGAAAAGATCAAAGATTTGTGGGCACTGATGCTTTAACATTTGGGTGGTGCCACCTTAATGAAGGACATGTACAGGTACCTGCAGCTCCACCTGCCATGGGCCACAGCATTTAAATCTTCAGGTCAAACCTTTTTGGCCACAGCCTCCCTCCCCTCATGTTACAGTCCTACATCACCCACAGTGTGGTAGTTTGAAATTATTTTATGTATACCAAAAAGAGAAAGATTATGTATTTAAACTAATCTCTTCCTGTGTGTGTGATACCCTTTGATTACATTAAATTCCATTGAGAGTCCTTTGATTAGGTTACTTGATAAGATTGCTTCAGGGCTTTGGATTGGACTATGTCAGGGAGGCCTGACTTAGATTGAGTCTCTGCCCCGTTGCTGAGTCTGATACGAATGGAAACAGAGAGATACACAGAAAAACACAGGATATGTACACTGTCATATTTGATCTTGGCATGCTGAGACTGAATGAGGAGGCCCAGTAAGAGAAAAGCCCTATGCCAGCTTTGCCTACAACAGCAGAAAGGAAGAAAATTTGGCAGAGATCGGTGGCCTACTTGTTTCACCTTGCAGGAGCTGACTTTGGTGAAAAAGCACCTATTAAGTTGCCTCCAGTTGGATTGTTAACAGTCTTGTAAATTTTTACCCCAAATTTGTCCCCTAATAAATGCCAACCCATTTCTGGTACTTTGAAGTGGCAGCCCTTTGGCAAACTAAAACACGTGGCTAAGGGGCCTTACCCAGCACACCTGTGTTCACATTGCCCACCAATCAGGCTGCTCTTCCCACGATGTCTGTCCCACCACCTGCAAAATTCCCACTGAGCTAATCAGGGTTCTGTGAGGAGGGCTATGGCACAACCAGGTGGGAAGGCCCAGGAGGACACACTGAGTTGGCACACTGTGACCAGAACAAAAAAAGGGAGCCAGCCCTGCACACTTGTGAGTAGAGGGTGCCTGGGAGAAGGCACAACTGGGGAAGAGTCAGAGGCAGAGGTTCTTTGGCCAGAGAGGAGGTAAGGGGCATGGCTGCTGTGGACAGAGCCTCACCTGTGGTTCACCTGGGGAAGGAGCTGCTTCCCAGCCCTGCTGTGTTGATCAGCAGGATTCACATTGGGATGGAGACAGAGTGAGAATTCACTCACAGGAGAGACAGGTGAAGATAGAAAAACATTTTGTGTAAATCTAATGAGGGGTGTCCTGACATTTAGCCATTTTGTTTAGCAGCAAGTCCATTGCCAGGACTCACTCCAAGGGGGGATTTATGGGGCTGCTGGTACCTGGAAGCTGGGATGGCAGGGAAGCAGGGCACAGGCAGCCCAGCACAGAGGTTGACAGGAGGCACCAGCATCGGCCCCTAAATACAATAGGAAGCCTCTGGAAGGATTTGTGGCACAGTAGCAATGTCTGAAATTCATCTCATTTCAACCTCATAATGATACAGATCGAGACAGCAATCCAGGAGTGAAAGTTTCCAAAGATATCACAGTCCTACCTGACACTGTTTTGAGTCATATTTGATGTAACATGCATCTCCTTCCTGTTTATTCCATGTTGTATTAGTCAGCCAAAGGTGTGCTGATGCAAAATACCAAAAATCAGTTGGTCTTTATAAAGGATATTTATTTGGGGTAGAAGTTTACACTTACCAGGCCATAAAGCATAAATTTATTCCTTCACCAAAGTCTGTTGCCACATGTTGGAGAAAGATAGATGCTGACATTTGTCAGGGTTCAGGCTTCTTGGGTTCCTCTCTTCCCAGGGCCACATTTCTCTCCAGGCTCAACTCCTCTGTTTCCTCCACAAGGTCAGCTGTAGACTATCAGGCAAATGGCCTGCCTCTAGCCCATGGCCTTCTCTCCTTCCTCATGACCAGGGTCCTCCATTTGCTCACCTCCCCAGGCTCCAGCATCAAAACTCCAACATCAAACCTACTCCAACTCTGTCCTTGACAATGTCTTTTATCTTTGAGACCCCACCAACCATGGGATGTGGCTCAATACCCTACTGACATGGCCCAGTCAATGCCCTAATCATAACTTAATCATGCCCAGGTTAGCAGACTGGTTTACAAGCACAAGCAAAATATCTATTTTTTGGAATTCACAACCATATCAAACTGCCAAACTGCTACACATGTGTATTTCAGTGTGTGGGCTATGAATAGTGAAACAGGACTAGGGGGGTTGCACTGTTCACCCCACATTTGCTAGATAATGTCCCAGGAAGGGGATGCTAGAATTGGTGAGGAGACTAGGGAGGCCTCAGTGACTAGACTGGTGACAAAAAACTGAAAAGAAGGGGTAGCCAGGTCTGAAGCCAGCTGGGTCTCCTCAGAGCTGGGGCCTGAGCTGCACCGAGGCCTTCCCAGGAAGCTCTGGGGAGGGATGTGTTGGCAGAACTAGGTCCAGTTAACAAGATGATCTAGGTGAGGATAGACAGACAGCCAGGCAGAGGGTCTTTCATGGAGTTCTTACTGCAGAGGGCATCCAGGTAAGGGGACCTAAGGAAGTGACATCACTTCCTTAGTGACAGACCCCAACAGAACTTGGAACCCTTGTAACCAGGCACCCAGAATCAAAAGGCAACTCCTTCCCATGTCAGTTTGCAGGAGACACTCGATAGAGCACCATGTGTTACTGCTGTGTTCCCAAGGCTCTGGCCTCACCCCAACCAGGAATGAGTCCACTTTCCATCACTTTTAACATTGGCCCAGGCCTCAGCCATGAAGCCCCAAGCCATCGACCAGGAGGTTCCTAAAGGTAACATGGGGTGACCCAGGGCCATCCAGTACAGCACATGCCATTTCAGAGCTCCTGCCTCGGCAGCCCCATGTCCCATCCACCTCCTGTGTGGGGAGGGCATGAGCAGGGACTACCCTGGGAAAGAGCAGGCCATCAGGGAAGGGAACCCAGTAGATCTTTCCCCCTTACCTGCCAGGACATGGCTGGAAGGGTGGGAACATGCATCTTGGGGGTGGCACCCATGGGTAAATGTGTTAATCCTGAGCGCTCAAGCTGTTTGCTCCTCTCTAGTGGGGCTGCAGGGGAAACCAGACACCCATCTGTGCCTGATCTGGGTCCTGTCCCAAAGGAATTGCAGCTTCCCCTGTGAAGTAGGGCAGGCTCCTTGCTGATGCCTCTTGGCCTGGCTGCCAGGCACTGTGTTTGCAGAGCTCCATGCAGGTGGTCGGTGAGCAGCTGGAGGATGGGCTCATCTACACTGTCTCTGTGCAGAAGGTGCAGGTCCCTCATGGCCCCAGCCAGGGCAGCACTGGTTCTAGGTGGGAGCATGGTTGAAGGGGGAATGAAACAGTGGTGGGGGGAGCACCCCAGGGCCTGTATCCCACCCTGGCCACTCCCACATTCTCACGCCTAGGGCTTTCAGGTCTGAGTGGCCCAATGTCCCACTTCCCAAAGAACCTGGGTCCCCAGCAATCACCCACCACACTGCCATTCCATAGACCAGGGGGTAGGTCATTTCCAATGTTTAAAGGAATAACAAAGAGGAAAGTTTGCATGGGTGTCCCTTCAGGGTCAGCTGAAGGGTGGGCTGATGTCATATCTGTGTGTGTTTTGTGGCAGTATTTCTCTTTCCATTCCCAGGCTCCATGTCCCCAGGCAGCAGCCTTCATTACTGTCCTTCCACAACTGTCCCAAGCCATACAGCTCCTCTCACTTAGGAGGGTTCCTGCCACCTCCCATAACCATCCCCTTCACCTCTCCAGATCAGGAGCTGAGGCCTGACTCAGCTGCACAATATTCCAGAAGGGAGGCAGCTTAGAGCAGTGAATCAGCCTTCAGTGCTGCTGGACCTTTAATGGTCCTTTCCTGCTGCCCTGAACACCTCCCGGGGGCCCCAAGCCCTGATCCCTTCTGCCCTTGGCAGAGGCTCCCAGTAATTGGACAGCTACACACAGACATCCCTTTCAACAGTAAAGGCCAGATAATTCTGTAAGGTTGGAGCAGTTCTGTTACCACTGGCTGTCTGTGTGGCTGGGAATATCCCTCTACCCCACCTTGAACCATATCTTTGCATTTTCCTTCATTTTCCTGATCTGGGGTCAGGGTGGGAAATGGCATTATATTGTGGGTTTGGCCACATAAGCAGATGAGAAAGTCGTTTACTGACCAGGTGGGTCTGCTGTTCCCTGAGGCATCTGTTCAGGTCCTTGGCCCTGCAGGTGGATTTCTCCCCCCAGGGACACTCCAGGCATCTGACCTTTGCCAGGTCTGGGGTCTCAGCTTTCAATAATTTTCTCTCCTCCAAATCTATTAGTAGGCTGAGGGCCTTTGTCTGTTGGAGGCACACACGTTCCTGTCTACCTCTAGTCACTGAGGACTTCTGGGCAGCAGGTCTCCCCACAGCCCCAGCCCCACCTGGGGGTCCACAGTGCTGCCTCTGAACACCTGTGCCATCTCTGTCCCACCCTAGAGGATGAGTGACTGGGCCTTCCTGAGGTACAAGTACTATACGGTGCACACGATCAAGGCAGGCCCTTGGTGGAAGCTGGTGGAGCACCTGGTGCCCACCTTCCAGGAGGGCAACCTTGAGTACGTCAACACCTTCCTCAGCATGTGCCAGGTGTTCACCACCCCAAGAAGGTCCTGAACTGGGTGTTCCATATGTAAGTGCCTGCCCATCTCTGGAACTTGATGGCTCTGCCGCCAACTTGCTTGTGGCTCAAAAATGTAATTTCACCCACTGTCCTGATTCCTCCTTGGGAAGGGGGGCAGTAAGAGAACCACTCTCCAAGGTTGATTGTAAGAACCACATGGAGGATGCATGGAAAGGTCTTCCCTGTGCCTGGCTCAGTGGGCAGGGCAGCTGCAGGGGCAGGGTTGCTCCCAGGCAGGGCTTTCCTTTCACCAGTGAGGAAGCTCTCAGCCTGACACCCTTACTGACCTGAGATTTCTCATTTCCAAAGGAGGTTTGAGATCCCTTTCAGGGCCTCTGACCTTGGCATGGTCAGAGCAGGGATCAGTGTAGGCTGCCAGACAGATCCAGACCCACTCTATCTCTGAGAAGGTGCCACTTCAGGCTCATTCTGCACTAAGTATATACATCAAGTGTCTACTAGATACAGGCACTTTCTTAGGCATGTAGCTTCATGCAGTGAACAAAGTAGACAAAAGTCCTTGCCCTTCTGCATTCCATTTGAGTTGGGGCTGCAGGCAGTAACATGCATCCTCTTAAGCAGGGAGTAAATTAAGTAAGTTAGCTGTGACACGTTCATGGTCTCCCCTAGATATGGACATAACTTCTGTGACAGGGACAGGAGGCTGTCACTGACTCCTGAAATGACAAAGTGAGTGCACTTTTGGGGAGGGGAGGGGCTCTCCTCACCAGAACCCAGTGTGGGCAGTTGGGAGACAGGTGGCAGGGAAGGGCCTGTCAGAATCCTGTGCCCCACACACCCCATGCCCCCCTGGAGTGCTGAGCCCAGAGGGCTTCCCCCTCCACTTGAAAGGATTCAAAGGAAGCTGTGGGTGGGGTTCTGGGGCACTGGCTGCAGAGGACCCTTCCCCAGCACAGCCCGTCACAGCCCCAAGGCTCCAAACCACACCTCTTGCAGGCCCATGACAGGAGGTGCTGAGCAGCTTGCTCCAAGTCTACCCTGCACCTCAGTCCTGCATCTGCCTGCAGGGATGGGAGGGCTGGCTGAGCCCCTGTATTTGGGGGTCAGTGTCAGTGGGAAGAGGAGACACATGTGACACATGGCAGAAGATGAGGCAGCTTCTCAGGGCAGCAGTTATTGGGTGTGGGCCATGAGGGTCCAGGCAGGGAGGACAGACCCTGTCCCCACATCACTCACATATTGATGAAGCCCCTACTGTGTGTCAGTGCTGGGCTGTGGACAGAACAGGTAAAACCCTTCCCTGTCCTTATGGACTTTATATTCTTGTGCAAGGGTTCCTGGGAGGCAGCATGGAAGGAAAGGCAAGTATCTGACTCTGCTGCCCACCAACCTGCCCACAGCACCCTCTCCTCCCTGCTGGGTACCTGTATGAACCAGTACTCTGAGGATTTCCTGCAGCCATCACACTCTCCCTGCCTCAAGCTGCTGGTGGTCTAGGCCCAGGTGCATCTACATGGCTCTGCCTTTGAGTGCGGTGCCATAGCTCTCCTTTCACAGATGAGCCACCTGGAGCCAAGTAAGCCAGACCCAAACAGTGAGGAGGCCCTTGGGTGGGAGCACATGACCTTGTGGGGTGGGGGCTGGACTGGACACATAGGCAGAAACTACCAGAGGTTGCCCTTGAGCCAGAAACAAAGAGGAGCCCCAGGTACATCAGCTTGGAGACTGCCTTCTGGGAACACTCTTTGGGGCTGGAATCTTCTCTATATTTGAAAGACAATTGGAGCCATTCATGGTGTGGAACATCCCTCTTCTGCAGCTCTTTTGTCATCCCCAGAGCTGCAAATGCCTCCAGTGTAACCTCTAGCACAGGTTACCCCACCTGTGGCATACACAGGGGCAGTTCCAGAGCCTGAATCAGCTCCATCTCCACCTCTACAGCCCCCTATGGAGTTTTCCCCAGTGCTTGGTCTGGTAATAGAGCCTGATGCATTACCTGATGTTGCACTGGCTCCTGAGCTGAAGGTGTCTCTAGCACCACCACTACTGCCACCCACAGATTTAGGGCCCTTGAGTGCCCTGGAGCCAGACCATCCTAATTCATCAGGTGGAGAACCTGTGCAGGACCTGCAGGCAGCTACATCACAATCAGCACAATTTCCAGAGATGGTGGCTCCCATATTACCATTGAATGCACCAGTTCCAGAGCCAGAGGCAAGTCCAACTACACCTATATTGTCAACTGTACATGTACTGGCACTGCCCATTCTGGGGATAGAGCCTGCTCCTTCACCATTAGAAAAACTGGTTATAGAGCTTGAAGAATCTTTGGTGTCACCTCCACTGCCACCTATGGAGTTAGGACCAACGCCCACTCTCTGGAGGTACATCCGGCTCCATTCCCCGATGTAGCTCCTGCTACAGTGCTGGAGGAAGCCACGTTACCATCTGTACCAACAGTTTCTGAGCTGGAGGCAGTCCCACCACTACCTCCAGTGCCACCTACTGAGTTCACAGCAGTATGAATTCTACAGCTACAGCCTGTTAACTCACCTTCAGCAGCAATGGCTCTCGAGTCAGAGGGTAGTGTGGCACCACCAACAGAGCCACTGCCAGAGCTCACAACAGCACCAGGGCAGGCTACACCACCAAAGCCTTCCTGGCCCTGGGCTCAGACCAAAGAGGATGGGCTGAGTGAGAAGGCTGACCTCCTGGCTTTCCCTCCTGAGCTGGTGGCTGAGCAGTTGATGCAGATGGATGAGGTGAGCAGCTGGGCTTGGCAGGGTGGAGCTGTGTGGATCGTCTTCTCAGGACCTGCTGCCCCAGCCTTACCATCTCCTGAATCAGAATCTTATGATCTGGACCAAACCCTGACTCCACTCTCAGCATTTCAACCTGGGCAAGTTTATTAATCCCCAAGCCCACATTTCACCCTTCTGGAGAGTAGATACAGGACACTAACAGAACCTGCCACATGAACTGACTGTGAAGATGACATGAGAGCATAGAAATAGAAGTCTGAGGGGGTTTGGCCCTGGGGGATTGAAGGGAGCTCACTGAGGTGCAGCCAGCTCGACAGGTGTGCCACTCTGTGCTGCGGTTCTCTCCCGCATTGGCAGTAATAAGCCCCTGATGTGCATGGGAGCCTCAGGCAGGCACTCAAAGCCTGTGGTCCCTACAGGGACTGTGCACCTGACCACAAGCAGCCCCAGGAGGCATTATCAGGAGGTGCAATGGTGCTGCCTGGGCCTGTGGCTTCATGAGGCACCTCAGCTGCTGGAGTCTTTGAGATGGACTTGTAAAGGGAGCTCTCTCCTCCCTGCTAGCTTTGGGGCTGGGGTCTCTAGAGTGCTAGGTCCCCTCAGGGAACAGAGAGCCCACACTGTCCTCAGCCTGCCAAGCTCCAGCTAAGACCACTGGACACTGGCCTGAAGTCCTCTGGGATCTGAGCTGAGTGGGGTGGGGCTGGCTGACATTCCCTCCTCCGTAGGATCTGTTCAAGATGGTGGTGCCTGATCACTCTCAGGGCTCCATCTGGTCCCAGCACAACAAAACATGTAAGGAGCACATGGCGCTCACTGTCCATGCCACCACCATGCAATACAACCATGTGATCAACTGCATCACTTCCACCTGCCTCGGGAACCAGAGGATGAAGGCCCCAGATAGGGCCAGGGTGGAGGAGCACTGGAACGAGGTGGCCAGGGTATGCTCAGGGGGCACTCTCTGGAGTCCTGAAACCCCTCTTTGTTCCTATCTGCTCTCAGGACTGCAGGCCCTCCCTGGCCTGTAGCACAGCCCTACACTCTCTTCACTTCCCAGCCAGGCTTCTCCTCCAGGTAGGGTGTGTGTGTCAGCCAGTGACCATGATGAGCCTCAGGGTCCCCCTCAGTGTCTGTCTTATCCAAGAGGGGAGATGTCAGCTGAGGAGGCTGAATGTGGAGCAGGGGGGCACTCAGATCACCTATCATTGTATATCTTTCTCCCTCCCCAGGAGTGCCGAATCCTCAAGAACAACTCTATATTCTACATCATCATCTCTGCTCTCCAAAGTTTGTCAATTCTCCATCTGTTTAAGATGTGGTATGAAGTTTCCAGGTTGGCAGGCCTCTCTCTAGGGGACACCAGGTTGGACCAAGGACCCCACAGGGACACTCTTCTGGGAGCTTGTGAGGCAGCAGCTCCTGAGCAGTGTTCAGGCAGGGTGGAGCTCTAGGTCCCCATAGCACATGATGTCAGCTGTTCTGCCTCAGCACTGATTCCCTCCTCTGTCAATTATGGAGTTGAGCCAAATGGGAACATGTTAAGTGTTTGCTTCTCAGCAATGCTCTGTCCAATTGAAATCTACACGTGTAAAAACCAGCTGCTCATGAAAGGGGGATGGGGGTCCCCCTTGTGCCCATGTAAGAACGCAGCTCCCAAGTCCACACTGTCCTGCAGTGCTCAGAGCTACCCAGTTTTAGCACCACCCACCCAGGCAGTCTGGGTCCCAGGCAGCTAAAATAAAGGGGATTAACACTGACTCCCTCCCACCCACTACCAGATTTCTACTTCTTTCTTGCCCTCCCACAGGGACAGCTTTGGCCACTTTTGGACTCTGTCTGAGATTTACAAAAATGAGTGCATCTACTCCCAGGGCAGAGAACTGATCACCAAGGTAAAGAGGAGCCTGGGGGTCAGGGCTCAGGAGGTGGGGTTCTTAGTTTTTCACTGAAAGTTTCTTTGAAAACATCCAGTCTGGCCTATTCTGGAGGAACATGAAGAGCAATAAGTTTGGTTCATGGGCAGGTGAAAGGGTAGTTGTAGGGCAGTAGGCTGTGCTTCTCGGATGCAGTGGACATCACTGGGATATTCCAGAAGGAGGTAATGGACTGACCAGATGAGAACTCTCCATCCACATGGAAGTGTCTCATAACTATGCCTCATTATTAATGACATGTGTTTCAGAGAGCCATGAGAAATATTTGGGAGACAGGAAACCATGGTGGGTCCCCCGTGACCAAAACTGGAAACTTCCACATAAAGGAGGAAGCAAAACTTCAATGTTCAGTACACCTGGCAGCCACCACCCTACTTGGATAGTCAGACCTGGCACCTTGTAGACCTGTTCCTGAGTGGGTCCAGGGACTTGTCTGCAGGCAGAATATACTGAGTAGACCCCTGTCATCTTTTGTGTGCCTTTTTGGAGATTTTTGGGATCTACACTCCAGTGGGATGGAGCAGACAGGAGCTGCTATCTAGTCTTCCGGAAACACTGCAAACTGATCTTCCATGGGTGGGATGACAGGAGGCCCCCCCACTCAGACAAGGAAAAGCATACACTGGTTAGTGGCTGTGAGTGGTGGTGGGGTGACATCAGCTCACCTCCATCTAGTAGGAAGCAGCCTGTCCTCCAATGCCCAGACTGAATGGATACATGTCAACACGCTCATGGCTTCTCTGTCCTCATGTGCAACTGAGGCATGACCATCCAGTAGTGCCACCCTCATGATGAGGTGGTGAGGTTCAAGGGAGGAAAGGAAGGTGGCTGAGTGTTCCACTGACTCTGAGGGGGAGAGCTCGAAGGCCAGAGCATCTGCACTGCTAGAGTGGACTCCTGATGAGGGAGTCAGATTTTTGTCCTCATAGCACAGAGGAACAAACAGACTCAGGAAACCAATCTGCTTGCACAAGGTCACTCAGGAGACATCAGGCATGGTGGCAGCAGATTTCCACCTGCCCACTATGGCTGGGGGTCCATGACCCAAGGGAAAATGGGTGAGGGGTGGAAGGCCTCACTGACCTCGTCATCCTCAACCTTGGTAGAAGTCGATCTCTGAGTTTTCCATCCTGGAGATGATCACTGAAATGGTCCGGAAGCAGCAGCAGCTGCAAGAGAGGGTGAGTGTGCATGAGGCCAGGATGGTGGGGTGAGGTCACCTCCACAAGTCACGATGGAGGTCCTTCTCAAACACATAACTCCTGGACACTGAGCCTGGAAAGCCTCCCTTCAGTGTCCCCTCTCCTGACCTTTAGGGTGTGAGCTGTTGGAGTCCTGGGGGGCCTAGTTGCAGCCAGTCACACGGGAGCTTTGAAGAACAGACTCAGGGGGATGGGGAGGGGGAAGGGGTGAACTTGGTGGCTGAAGAAAAGCCAGTGCTGGAGGGTGACTGCAAGGGGGTTTGTGATCTTTAGAATCTCTGAGGGGAACTCAGGGGGTTACTGCTAAGTGTCCTAGACTGTCCCAGAGGATGGCTGGTTGGTCCTAGGTGTCTGAGACTGAGGAGTTTGCAGAGCTGGGTCTTGGGGACATGTGAGAGCCTGTGCTCATCCCCACCCCACCCAATGCCACAGGGTGACACCCAGGGCATGGTCCCATGCCTGAGAATATTCCTCATTCAATTTTTGTTGCTGGACTATGCCATGCAGGAGTATCTGGATGCAAGTGAGCCTGGGGGCCAGGTCAGGGTGGGAAAGGGACCCTGAGGCTTGGGAGGGGAGACCCCTCTGAGCCCTGAGCTCTCAGCTGTGGGCATACTACCTCTCCTGAAAGCTTCAGAGCTGCCCTGGGTGCTGGGGTGGTATGGCCTTCTTACAGATGAGGAAACAGAGACTGGTCGAAGGGGCTGTTTCTCCATTGCCGTCAGAGGCTGGGACTGGAAGATCTCAGTGTCTCCACTCCTGGTCCCCACTCCTGGTGCCCAGAAGCCTGCTGGGACCATCCCTGTCTGGACTGCTCTGTGCGTGTTGACTCCTCAGTAGTGCAGTGTGACGGGCTGAGGGACTGTGGGCATGGCAATGGCTGGGGTCCCTTTATGATGGATGCAAACTCTCTGCCTTCCAGGGGAGGAAAGTCAATTTTGACAAGAAGAGGAATGTGCGCAGCTGTGGCCATCACTGTGGATGTGGGGTCAGGAAGGAAACGCTGACACCCTCCTGGGCAGGACAATACCTTGGCTGCATACAGCTTCCTCTTAAATTGAGGGGGAGGGTGGGTAGGGGTTATCCATGGGATGAAGGACAACTTCTTGGAGGAGGACCTGTGTGAAGTCATCCCTGAGGGCCAGTAGAGCCTTGAAGGGTGTGAAAGTGTGGGGGCACCCACAGGAATAAAACCAGCCACTGGCCCCCATCCCACCCAGGAAGCCCACCCAGGCCTTGGCAGTGCCCCTTCCTTACCTCTGGCCCCAGGAATACCAGACCATGGCTGAACTCCAACAGCTCCAGGTGGGCTGCTGTTACAATGCCCTTGTGCCCAATGAACAATTTAGGATTTGGGGCCATGAAGCAGCTCAGCAAGAATGACAGGTGAGGCCAGGACAGAATCAGGCCATGGTAGGGACTGGATCACCCTGGTTGCTCCTGAGTCAGCATAGGACCTGTTTCCTGAAGACATCTGGGCCATACAATACAAACTCCTGTGCAGAAACTGGGAGAGATGCCTGAGGTGTGACTCTGGGAACCTCAAAGCAGCCCTCTGTCCTGTACCTACCACCGGTCTCAGGAGATAGAGTCCTCATCCCAGTGGATTTAGGGCCTTGCTCAGCACTACATGCCTGATGCTTGGAAGAATTGAGACTCAAACCAAGACACTCAGATTCTAAATTCCAACTGTTTTTGCTGAACCATGTACTCTTTCATTAGCTCCTGCAATGCACAGTTGAACAATTCCCTATTTATGCTTTTCTATGTGCAATCCTCACTCCTATTCTCTTCTACCTCTTTATTCTTTCAGAAGCAATAGGATAGTGCTAAAAGGGCTTGGGGACCAGGCAGACCTTATTCCATATTTTTGGTTTTTCCTGAAAAAGGTCACTCACCACTAAGCATCCACTGAGGATCCGTTGGTAGGAAGTCCTTGCATTTCTGACCCCTTCCTGCAGAGGCTGCTCTATGTGGGCAAAGCACTGGTCAATGGAATTCTCTAGCAGCTGGATCTTGTCTTCCACAAACCATCACAGGCTACTCATATACAAGTATTTATTCTATGGGTAAAAGCCATAAGGAGATTCAGGCCAAACCCTCCCTAAAGGCACCATCACCCCAAACTGCTTCAAGTTTGTCACCAATACAAGATTTAGCTGGAGATATTCACCCGGGTTTGATCACCTTATTGTCCACTTCTGGCATTCCTAAATGCACTGACCTCCTTAGGCTTTGCAGGATTGGGAAACAGAACAAATATATGCCTCCTGAAGTTTATTTTAGGTGTATTATCCATTAGGCTTTGGGGAAGTAATTATCCAAATGAAAAATCTAATTGCCATTCAAACAGATTTTTCTAATGACATCTGATTCAACAAATGTTTAATGACCTTCATCTTTGTGCAAAGCTGTCCTTTAGTGTAACATTTTTCAAACTTTAATGTTCATAAGAATCACCTAGAGATCCTATTAAAATCTGAGGGCCGGACATTCTATATTTCTCAAAATCCCCAAGGTGATACCAAACTTCAGGAACCTAGACCATGCTTTGAATAGAAAACTTTGTTTACTTAACAACAACAACAAAAAAGGCACAGTCCTGCTGTAGGAGAACGCAGTCTGGTCAGGCAGGGAAACATGTTCAAATAATACAGGGGAGTGACCACCAGGGGCAGTCTTGACCTCTAGTTCCAGAGTGGGAACTCCTAGTGTTGTTCCTCTGGGTGAGGACCACACCCCTTAGCTTCCACTTAAGGCTCTTCATAGTCACAAGCAGCTGCTCCAGAACCACTGTCTTTCCATTGGCCTGACACAGCATCCCAGGTAGCTCCCCTTGAACTTTTGAGCATTCTCCAAACATGCCATCCCTTTCCTGGCCCCATGTCTTTGCACATGTTGCTCCTACTTTCTCATTCTTGAAGATGTTTCACATGTGATGCTTTCTCTGGCTCCCCCAGGCAGAGTTGGGTCTCTCTTTCCTGAGCTCCCATAATATTTTGTACATTCCTGTGTTATAGCATGTGTCACACCATTTTATTTTTATGTGATGACGTATGTCTCCTTCACTGGACTATGAACTTACTGAAAGGAAAGACAGGGTTATTCATGTTATTATTCCAGGTCCTGGAACAAAGGGTGCAGCTGATAAACTTTTTTTGAGTAATGAGTAGCACAGAGACACTGCTGGATTAAGTAGGCTTTTAATTCTATTCCAAATTTTATGACAGAAATATACAGATGACCTCACATCTCTGGTCCTTAATTGCATTATCTTCAAAGTAAGTAAATCAGGTTAAATGATCTTACAAACAACCTCAAACTCTAAAACTCTGTGACTTTATGCATTTTAGAATTATGGGGCATGTTTAGCTTAAGAAGTTCTTCAGGAATTTTCATAGTTTTCAACATTAAGTATTATATAAACCATACTTTTCCCCCAGATGTCTGAGCATCTGACAGCACCAGGGCACCAAGTAAATTCACAGACAGGTACACCCTTTTAGGATTATATGTACAAACAAGCCTCTCTGAGATAACCAAGAATTACCTGTATTCCACTAGAAGTAAATGACATCACTCCTGCCATCATTTAAACATGTTCCACCTTGTTCAAGTCTCAGGAGAGATGGAAAATAGCCACTGGCTATTCTTAGTTTCCTCTCAGCCCATCTGTACCAGATAAAATATTATTCCTTTCTATTTTTCTTACATGCTACCATTTTTTAACCCTCTAATTATCTTAGTTGTCTTTAGCCCATCTCAGCTTAGTATCTTCTATTCATATGAAAGAAAAAATATCATAGTTTAATTTTCTAACTTGGTAAAAAGGGAGTGTCCTGTCCAGACTAGGATGGATAATATGTAACACAGGTATTTTCCTTACTGGCAGATTTTCCATGGTGTTGAAACTGTCTGGAAAAGCAACAGGTGAAGGGCTTCAGTGATATGCTTGGTCACCACATTCCACTTCTTGTCTAAGAGCCTTTTCCTGGTATATTCTCTTAACTTGGGGATTTCTGGAATTCACAGATAACACAGTTTAAAAGGCCAGAATATTGGAATAAATAGAATTTACAAGAATCAAAAGCAGGATAACAGTCTCAATTAACTACAGTTAAAGTCCTATTCCCATTGTTTGGTATTTGTCATAGCAGTCTCATAAAGATGCACCCATTTCCAGAGTTTCAACTCTTTGGTTATTGTACATCTTTCTATCTGTATCAAATAACACTTAACATCAACATAACTCATGGTTGCTGTAAGAAAAAGAACAAGGACCTCTGACAAATGGGCCTCAGGATTAGAAATTTATCTTAGTCCTACTCCTTTGTTAGTCAGAAAATAATATGCCATTCTACTTCTTCCCCCTTTATTTTGCAAATGGCAATTTTGCTATATTTTTCCTTGCATATGTCATGCTAATTTTTCCTTTTACACACTTGCTCAAATGGGACCCATTTCTAGGTCATTTCACATCTGTTCCTTAACCTCACACATGTACACATCTAGTGAAATATACACATTGTTCATAGTGAAGCTCAGGGTCTGCCTGCTCACCCAGGTTTCACTGAGTCCTTCATTCCACACAGATCTTTAGGTTCTTTGAACTTCTGTTGTACTCAGACTCAGTCCATTTCACTAAGCTATATTTTTTCTTTAATTTTTACACATGGGTTAGGTTTAAGCACCTCACCTAGTTTTAAGAAGCAAAGGACCATGTCTTCTACTTTATCCCCATCACAGACAAAGCACACAATAGGCACACAATAAAGAATTTTGAAAGCCTTAGCTAGGTGAGTGGAGAATCTCATAACAAATCCAAAGCCTTGTTCCTTCACCTTAACTCACCGAAGGGAAGATTTGGAGGACAGGAAAATTGTGGTTTCAGACACCACAAAATATGGAGAGAAAAATATTTTCTTTATCAATAGGTACAGAAATGGTGACAAGCTGAAAATGTGGCACAAACTGTTCTAGAAAGGGAAATCTGACCTCCAAACTTAATCTAGAGTCTTTTTGCAATTGAGATGAAAAATGTAAATTTCCAGCTTCATCCTTGGTGAGGAGAGCCTGCTGCCAGTACTCCTGAGCACTGACTGTGTACACTAGATCTGCAGCTTCCAGAACCTTGGAGACAGTGGCTGTTTTCTCTGACAAAGGTGAGAGAGACACACAGGGAACAGAGTTACTCAACCATGGCAAAGGAAACAATGAACAGGCCTCACTAGAGCCTCCAGCAAATTTCAGCTCATTCACTTTCAGTTCTTCAAGAGCCCCATAAGGAATTGATAACATTTTGCATGTCAGATGGTCTGATCTCTCCTACTAACAAGGTCAAAGTGGTGAGGAAACCACTGTGTAGAAACTCCTCTTTCTGGAGCTAAAAATATCAATTCTAGAAGTAGATGTA
This sequence comes from Cabassous unicinctus, assembly GCA_029593785.1. NCBI lineage: Eukaryota > Metazoa > Chordata > Mammalia > Cingulata > Chlamyphoridae > Cabassous > Cabassous unicinctus. The sequence continues at coordinate 17,214 of JAQZBX010031648.1, forward strand.
TAAAGTGTTCCAGTATGTATTTAAATGTTCAGAGCTAACAAAACCCCATGATTCTTTTTGGAAAAAGAACTCCATCTTTGGAAAAAGGCAGTGCTGTGCTGGTACTACATTCTCACAGCTCCTGAGGGTTGATTGTGCACATCTCTTCTCAACTTCAGTGATGCCACATTGGTAGTTTGAAATTGGAAACAGGGAAAGTCTTTACACAATGGGAATAGGCAAATACTGCAAATAAGGTTTTGGTTTTCTTTTTTGTTATTTTTTTTTAACAGAGTGCTTTGTTAAACATTTATCAGCACTATACAACATTGGGCAAAGGTCCTATAAAAGTGCAAGTATTAGTGAGTATTTATGCATTTTAGTGCAAGGAAATGCTTAAGCAAATGATGGATTTCAATGTCGAGTATTTAAGAATCATGTGATAAAATTTTCTTTTATGCTTAGAAAAACATCATCACAAAGGAGCCCATTAGAATTTTTCATAAATATTGTTCCATAATAGTTCATTCTTCTGAAAAGACAAGGGAAAACCTTATGGAAGACGAGTATGTATCCATACATGTGTGCATGCACACATACGTATTTGGGAAGTGTAGAAAACCACAGAGAGTTGTCAATCTTTCTGAAGCACAGATACAAGAGTTGAGTGAGTAGAGATCCTGGGAACCACTGGGACAGGTGAGGAGCCAGGTGTCTGGTGAGTTGAAAGCACTGACAGTAAAGGCTGGAATAGAGGCCTGTTTAGGCTGCCAGAAGCCCCACACACTGCAGTTGCATCTGAAATTGTATAATGGATCTGCTGAGCTTAATGTTTTCTTCTGATAAGACTTTTGACTCTCAGGAAAGTTTAGGGGAAAAGTGAAAAAGTATTTTCTACTGAGAGGTTGGAATTAATGAGGGAATTAAATTTAGATGACTTTTAAAGCTAAGTTAAGGAAGGAGCATACCTAGCTGTGTTCTAGGTAATTCCATTAGTTGAAATTTGCTATGAATTTTCTACCTCCTTCCTAAAACTTAATGAAGATTAGTTAATATTTATGTTTTCCATTATAGTAAAATGGAATGATTTATAGTGTCAATGAAGTGATTAAAGTATGGAGGTAAAAGAAGAAAGTTACAGCTGGAATATAGGATGTAAGCAGATATGCAGCAAATTATGTTTTAGAAAGTTTAGTCACTGTTAAAATTCAAATACAGTGTTTATTGAGACAATCTAGAGCACAATATATAATATTTTAAAGACGTATATGGGAGTGGAGAACACGTGTAACCTCATAATTGAAGGAATATTAGATTGAAGCAGAATAAAAAATATACATGGTTTTGGAATTGGCTTGTAATCAGTTATAACAATCAGACTCCTTTTTTAAAAAGTTCTCTTTTCCATATCTGTCCTTATAATGAGTTAGCAGTGATGTCACCCTCCAAACTATCCTTAATTGTATGAAATAATTAATTTGATATGTATCCCTAGCCCCCCAACTTTTATTTTAATGTTATTCTTTGCTAAAAGGAATCTGCATTATTTTGGAGAGTAATAGGTCCATATCATAGGCCAAGGAAAAGTAAGACGGGCCTAAATATCTCGCTATTTCCAGATGGCAAGAATGCTTTAAATAATGTCTTCCTCATGCTAAAGGGACCAGCATAAGGGCTCCCACTGGCTAAGATGTGACAACTTGAACATCAAAAATAACACAATAATTCTATGAGAATTATGATCCTGATAACAGTTAAATAATATGAGGTATGTTAAAGGAACAGTAAAATGCTCTATATAAACCAGCTGAAACAACATGCATGAGACTGTGTCAACCCAGCCTGAGAATGTAATTTGTGCAAATCCTGAGAGATTGCAGAAGAGTGTTACAATCTGCACATCCCATTTGGTCAAACTAGGCAGTAAAACTTTTTAAATAGGTTAGAGGAAAAGTTGGGTAAGAGGTTATGATAAAAACTGGGTCAGGGCAAAATTTCATGGTGGCTCAAGTGAACGACAATGTGGACCTGGAAATCTCATAAATAAACACTGACTCAAGTCACCTCTGCTTGATAGGACCTAAGTTCCTGCCTCTCAGCCCTGAATCTCAACCCAACAACGAAATTCCATAACCTGGAGCTCCGTATTGTCAATCACATAATTTCAGCTGACATCCTATCATAGCTTAATACCAAGCTGAGTTGAAACATTAGCCTATCACCCTTATCCATTCTAAGATGTACATTTCACCACATTTTAATATTCCTGAAACTGAGATGTGCCCTGCAATTGCAGTAAGCCAGGTGGCAGTGTTGAAGTGGGTGCCATGGCCTGCCCATGGGAGAACCTGTTCCCAGCTGTCCATCCTGTCCTCCCTTCAAATGAGTTACAGGCATTATTGGTAAGGTTCTATTTTGTTTCCATTGTAAAGTCTTCAGAAAAGGTTATTGTATGATTCATCATTGAAAAGAAAAGTTATCATTTACATCAAAAGGCCTGGAACCAAGCATTGGGACATAAATTAGATATTAATGGGGAAAAAAGTGCTTGTTGGTGGTGGAATGACAATAATTCCCATTTTTCCTGCAAAGTGACACCTAAGTGCTTCATGGGACCAAGGAAAGGGAGATACATATATGCAAAGGAAGTTAGGATATGTTTTTATTTTTAATATATTTTTTATTGAAATATATCATTCACACATGAACATGCATAAACAATAACTTTAAAGATTGTGTACTTACTAAATAAACATACATTACATCACACAGGGGTCTCATACATCAACCCTCCACCAACATGTTGCATTGTTGTGAAACATTTCTTACAAACTATGGAAGAGCATCATCAAAATATTACTACTAACTACAGTCCCTATCTTACATTTGATGTATTTCCTCCAACCCATAATATTTTTAAAAAATATATTTTTATTAACTAGGATGTGAATTTACAAAACAATCATACACATGTGTAGAACTTGCATACACATGCCTTCACCAACACAACACACCATGGTGGAACATTTGTTACAGATTATGCAATATCATCAGACTATTACCACCAACCATGGTCCATAGCATACATGTGGCACAATTTTCCTTACACCTCCATTATCAACACATTACATCTTTGGCTTTGATGCAAGAATACTGTAGTATTGCTGTTAAGCACAGTCTACAGGTTATACCAGTTGTAGTTTTCCCAGACTTTTCCACATTCCCACTACCCTGCAATAGTGATGTATGTCTGCCCTAGCTCGCAGAAGGACACTCATGCATTTGTATCCTCAACCACATTTCTCATCCACCTCTGGGTTCACTGTGTTATTGAGTCCCTAGATTATTCTTTTTTTTCTAAAAGATGCTTAGATTACATAAATGTTACACAAAAATTACAGGGATTCCCATGTTCCCCACCAACCACACCTCCCATAACATCCCACATAAACACCTTTCATTAGTGTGGCTCATCACCTACACATCCTGGGGCTTTGCCACTAAGTATGGACCATAGTTAATATTGTAGACCACACCCTGTCCCACACACTTCTGCATGTTATATGCTGATGTGAAATGGCCTTTATCTGTCATTGCAATATCACTCAGGATAATTTCCAATTCCTGAAAAAGCACCTGCATTACAACTGCTTTTCCCTTCCCTGTCCCAAAAGCAGCCAGTGGCCACTGGCTTCACCTCATTGCTGTAATTTCTTCATTTGCTTGAATCACAATATATATACAACAGAATACAATTCAGTCGACTCTAGTCCATAGCTCTTCCCCCAATCCTGAGGAGTTTGGGATGATGATGACCATTCCACCTCCAACTGAGAGGGGACTTATATCCCATGGATATGGTGGATGGGATTATCCTGCCTGCAGCTGCAGGCTTTCTCCATTCCCTGGGATGGGCATTGTCCATCATCATCTCCTCACCAGGTGCCTTGGGTGAGTCCATTGAGCTGTAGAGTAGGAGGTGCAGCTCCACTGAGATTCCAGGCACAGCTGGCACATGGGCAGGCCAGAGGCTATAGTCTCTGTAATTATACCTACAAACTCCAGCATCACATATAGGTTTGAATAGAAGGGACTGATGGACCATGTTCAAATAAGTTCAGACTTCTTTCAGTCCAACTCCGTCACTCTCAGGAGTACAGATTCCAAAGTAAAGTCCACTGATAAGGCATCAATCTCTGGAGCTTCCCCCTTATATAGGACCTGGGTGTCTCCAGATCCCTCAAGAGACCCTCTGCGTGGGGTGATATCCACTTTGGTGTTCTATGAGATCCTACTGAGGTATGTGTAAGCATTACCTCTGGGATGAACTCCTGACTCTCTTTGAAGTCTCTTAGCCACATGAACTCATTTGTCTTTACCTTTTTCCCCTTTTATTCAAGGACTTTTTCCAGTCATATTGCCAGTTGGCACTTGGCATGAATCCCTCATTGCAAGGGAGGCTCATCCCTGGGAGTCATGTCCCATGCTTGGGGGAAGGTAATGCATTCATATGCTGAGTTTGGCTTAGAGAGAAGCCACATTTGAGCAACAAGAAGGCTCTCAGGTGGCAACCCTTAGGCACCCTATAACAGCAGGTGTTTCAATTACAAGAGCAAAGACTTGTATGGCTAGTGAGCAATCACAAGAACCCATCAGTGGACCATCCTCACTTGCCAGACACTGACCCTGCACTCAGGGGACTTTTACTACTCCCTTGGATAATGTGGCAGAGCTCTCCAGGCTGGGAATTCTGTATTCCCTCATTTATTGAGTGATTTTCTACTCACTGTGACCATGCCCCACCCCTTGATCATTTGAACAATTTTATATATCTTTCATGTATATTCAGGTGAACTTCCTCCCATGAAACCCCATCCCAGACATCCCCCACCAATGGTCCTCTCCTGTCTCCTCTGTAACCCTTTTGTGATCCAAACCTTCCTTGAAGATGAAGCCCATGTAAGAGCCAAATACAATTAATAGGAAAATGAAGTAATAAAGATAAGTTTAAATATAAGAGATAAAATACATGGAAACTTAAAAAAAGCACTAAAAATGAAATTAAGGATTGGGGTATTCAGAAAATGGGAAAAAACAAAAAAATTAAAAAAAATATTTTTAAACATATTTCCTTTTATTACTGCATTATTGGGTGCCAGTCCCGAGTGTCTCCTGAATTTTCATTTAATTTTCAAAGAAGTTTTAGGTCACAGCAAAGTCACACAAAGAATACTAGAGACCCTCATATGTTTTTTTACAGATATGTGCAAAGTGATTGCCCATCACACACCAAACAAAGTGCTGAGGTCAACACTTTCATGCTGCATGTCAGTGACTTGGAAAAAATCCCAGAGAAAACAATGGGCACTCTTGTAAGAAATTTGCATTGCCAGGGCTCTTGATGGCAGATAGGATAATACTAGGAGAAGAAATATGGATATCGGTGTCTCTGAGTCAAAATGTGGTTTAGAATAGTCAGAGGCTGAATGGAAAAACTGTTTTAGGAATTCCCTAATCAATATATTTCACTTGTATTTTCATTATGTTTTTGACAAACAAGAGTGATATATGACTTTTAAAATCCACGTCTGAATAAGTATAATATAGATCTTTTAATGTGTTTAAAATAAAAACTCTCAGTAATAAGAAAACATTATGTCACAGTTTAATTGGAAGCATTTTCTCTTTCTGATCAATATATATTATAATGGCACACCTTAAAATTGATGGTGTTGGGAGTGGCTGTAGCTTAAGTGGTTGAATGCCTGCTTCCAATGTACAAGGTCCTGGGTTCAATCCCCAGTACATCTGAAAAATACACAAATAAACAATCAAATGAAAAGACCAACTCTCATTGGGGAGGGGATGTAGCTCAGTGGTTGAATGCCTGCTTCCCATCTTTGAGGCCCTGGGTTCAATTTTGGGTACCCCCTTAAAAAAAACTGATCATGTCTTACTTTTAAAAAAAATATATGGTTAATTCTGCTTTCCAAATAGGGTAGGGGATTTTACAGCCTGGGAAGATATAATAACTATAAAGATGATAATGAAAAGACTCAAACCAATATTATAAATGTTTTTATATTAAGAAATAATTTGGTAAACATTTTTATACTCCATGTACTTTGCATCTCCTTTAAAGTGTTTGTAATGTCAAAGTTCATGATGATAGTTTAAAATTTTCACCTAAATTTAATTAACTTGTGTTTTAAAAGATGTCATTTTATAGGGGAATTTTACCTGTTGACTCCATTTGCTAACTGAGCATTGAACAAAGAAATGGCAAAAGTTTTAGCACCAAAATGTTTACATCTTGAAATAAAATGACAAGACTTATTTATTGTGCTCAAAGGTTCTTGGTTACTTTGACTGTTTAAATAAAACTGATTTCACTTGGGCAGAAGTCCCATTTTTGGCCCAAGTTCATTTTCACAGTAAAATAGCCTGAATTAACCAGAAAATGTCCAAGTTGTTTACATTGTGGGAGCACCACAAGAGGAGCCACGTGTGACAATCAGATCTGAAACTCTCTGATCAAGGTAAGGGTCCATCATCTCTAACAGGTCACTTTACCTACTGTGAATGGTGTCACTAGGAGAATATCTCCCAAACTCCTCTTCTGTATACCACCAGCCCACAGGCTGTTCTGAGTGACACACAGCAAGCACACTCTGTGTGCACAGGACCTTCTCAGAGCCCATGAAAAGCCAGTGTGGAGCAGCTTTGCCCAAGACGGGGCAGAGGCCATGGTTTGCCCCTGCCCAATTCATAGCAGTTATTAGCATCAGCCTAGTAAATGCTATCTTAGCATTTTCCTCAGTATTTCTAAAAAAAGCTGATTGAAATTTTCTCCTAGAAACTCAAGAATATCCAAAGATCTGTCGTGGGGATATGGGATGGTTTTCTATTAACAATAGCCTCTTAGGTCAAATCATTTCTCCTTCTCTTTCTTGCTAACATAATTTCCTCAAAAGGTTGGACAAGGGATTTAAAGAACAGTGCACCTAATAAAACACATTTTTTGACTGCTTCTATCTAGCACTTGGAGGGAGTGCTGATTCTACTAGCAGGTAATTCATGGAACCAGCAGTCAGTCCCAAGTTTCAGTGAGTGTGGAGGAGATCATGGAAGTTATAAGTAAAGAAGCTGTAGTTAGAGCAGGAAAGCATCAAAGATGCTACATCATGAGGCCATATATCCCATGGCCCCAGAAGAGCCCAGTTTAAGCCTGCCATTCTTCTGTAAGTATTAATAGCACTTTCACTTTAAAAAGGTCCAAATTTGGAAGATGTTATAGTCACCCTAGTTCTAGGGTGAAAAGAGATCTACATGGATATCACCTGTTATTGCATATTTGCATCTATTAAGTTCTAAAAGCACACTGTCATTATTCTTCATTAGAAAATGATGTTGTAAGAATGCTTTTATTCATGCCAAAGCTCTAAATCTTTGAGGACCTTACTCCAGCTGGATTAAAAAGCTCAGGAGTAAACAAATCTGAAACAGAATCTGATACTTCAAAGCTGTACTGTTCAAATAATATAGAATTTCTCTACTTGTGGGGGAGTCTACATTTTCCTCATCTGTGGGGTGCAGGCAGGACCATCACCCTGCACAGCTCCAGGAGGCACCATCTGCACCCTCATACATGTGGATGGTGCTCCTGGAGCTGCATAGGGGACAGCCTGTTGGGCCTCATGCAGCCACCCTGGAAGCAGAGCCACAATGGCTCAGGTTACCAAGACAGCAGACCCAGTGATCCTGATGTCCCAGGAGCTGACCCAGATTTCTACTTCACCTACACAGTCACTTCCCTTAAGTCCATGATGCCCACTGCCTCAGAAAATCAAAGCTCTGTCATTCCTATAGTTGGGACTCATGGAGGGCAGCCCCAAGCTGAGGCCCACATCCCTGCAAACCCTATTAAGTGGCAAGTTGAGTTTGTCAGTCTTGGTGACCACCAGAGCAATTTCCCTGCAGAAGCCCCACTGCCAGGCTTTGATGCTCTCATTTAGAAGGTCTTCATGGGCTCTCCCCCAGACACTCTATATCACTGATCAACAAGGTCACTGAGCATTTATCAATGGTGTGTAAAATAGGACCCCAATATGTAAAAGAATATGAATGACACCTTAGACCTAGAGGACATTTTCCTTAATGTGTCATTTTTGTCCTCCAGGCTCTGCCCCTTTCTCCCAACACACAATCTATATGCTCCAGCCATATGGAGCTACTTGCATTTTTTCAAATGTGCCTTTTATCTTTCAGAGGCTTTGAACTTCCCCCAAGCTGTGCTTAATGTGTAATCACCTTTCTAGATTCTAAGTACTACCCCAAGGGTGAGTTGGGTGTCAATCCTCTGCATCCAGTTGCAACTGTACTTACTCTACCACAGCACTCTCAGAGTTACCATATAAGGTCAGTGCTCTGCCCCACCAGCTTGCAAGCCCCCCCCAATGGGAAGGGGCTGTGCCTTTTATCTTGGATCTACATCATCTAAAGCACAGTGCTTCGTCAATGCTAGAGGATCCAGAGGTGTTTTGGATATTGGTGATGGACAGAATACAAGAAATCAGACTTCCCATCTTCAATCCATCACTGCCTTGTTGTTTACCTTAGCAGCCATCCCATTATTCTGTAGCTCACTTTTCCTCTAGGTAAAATGAAAGTATTGGTTTTCCAGGAAACATTTTGGTAGTGTCTCTTACACTGAAGTTGTCACATCATGGCATCATTTTGAAGGTGTTTGGCTGACTCTGCATTTTTAGCATACTGCCCACACAAGGCCATGGGGAAATTTAAAGTATATGATTCAAGTTACAAAGTTCAATGAACAAATGAAATCTTTAGGAAGAATTCTAATTTATAAACTGGATTTTTAAAAAATGGAACTGCTCTGGTTGAATTGGGGGTGGGGTTTCAGAGCCCTCACATGCTCAGTACCCCAAACCCCTATCCATGAAGCTTTTGGCATCATGGATCATTGTTGAAAAGTCAACAATCCTAGAGTTAGATACCCCTGTGCTTTAAAGA
>JAQZBX010031649.1:0-26214 GCA_029593785.1 Cabassous unicinctus
AGCCAGGAACCGGAGGAGAAACTAGCACCCCAAGTGCACAGCTTCCCGGTGAAGTAAACACTGTGAGTGTTGGAGAGACACAAACTTGCTGGGTGCGTGTGGGCTGTCTCGGGAGCAACAAATGAGCCTGTGCAGATGGCGCGGGGATAAACGGCGCCATTTTTTTACTGTAGCGGTACAGTCGTAATTTTCCAGAGACATTTATTAGGTGGCGTCTCCCTTCTGCGGGACTGTGCTGTGGATGGCGTGCAGAGCCGCTGCGAGCAAGGTGGGTGCGAAACCCAGTGCTGATGGCAGGACAGGCACCCGGATCGCTTCCATTCCCTTCCTCCCATCCTCGCTCCTGACAATTTATAGGTTAGTTTGATGCCTGAATAGCTGTGTCTCCCCAGTAACATGGATTGGATTCTCCGCAAGTATTCCCTGCTGTGGCATATCCTAAGAGAACGCCGTCAAATAATTATCTTCTCTTTTATTTATTCTCCTTCTTTTCACTCGATCTGCATCGGTATAAAATATTCTGATGGTCTCTTCTCAGTAGAAAGCCTTCCCCGTGATTGTAAAGTGTGTTTATGTACAGTATTAAATCCCCACTCGGTGGCTCCTCATCTTAGCGCTTCCCTATTTGGCAGGGCTCTAGGCCCACGGGGGGTTCCCACCACCTTGCGTTGGGGTCACTAAGGCCACTGGCTCTGCCCGCAGGCCCCAGTGGCAGGGAGACCGCCAGCTCAGGAGCAGAAACTCAGCTTCCCCTCAACCTACCCTGACCTTGAGAAAGCAGCCCTTCCCCTCAGGGCCTTTTAGCTCTGAGGTGAGCCCCCTTTGCCACAGGGAGTCTCGGTCAAACCTGGTTAAACCTCCCTGCTTCTTAGCATGGACAATGTGAAGACTCTCTAGGAGACAGCACCTGAGAGTCTGGCTTCTGCAGAGCCCCAGCGAGCAGCCTGCTTGAGTGTCCTCTGGCCGTCTCATGTGCGCGTGGCTTCTCTGACTGAGGGGTCCCTAGGAGCAGGCGAATATCTTTTACCTTTCTTGATTTCCCCAAAGCCTTTAGCACCGAGCTGGGTGTTCAACTCACCATGAATGGCAAATACTCACAGCCTTGAGTCTCTTTCCAGGAAGCATGTTCCGATTGGGTCCTTCGTTCCAGGACCCCTGTGCTCATATGAACTTGCATGAAAGTTTGGCTTCGCAAGAATCTCTCCAACTAGACGGCAAGCTCCTGTAGCCTTTCACAGTCCCAGAACTGGAAGCCACCTCCAGGGCCACTACATTTCCCTCACCTCCAGTATACAACCACGCATCTTGGACTTTCGTTTGCTTTTGTTTTTTTTTCTTCACGGTGCCCATATAACACAACTTGAAGGCGAGGAAGCAAAATGTTCTAGAAAGAGCACACACTCAGAGTCAAGACCTCTGGGTCCTGGTCCAGTCCTGCACTACCTTTCTGAGAGTCACAGAACCTTTCTGGTCCTCATTTTCCTCATGCACAAAATACACAAATACTGGAAGCGGGTGTGGCTCAGTGGATAGAGCCCCCGTTTACCATATGGGAGGCCCGGGTTCGCGTCCCGAGGCCTCCTTGTGAGGGCACGCCGGCCTGAGCGGTGCTGTGGGCTGATGCAGCAACCTCACGGCAGGAAGCGGGTGTGGCGCAATGGATAGAGCACCCGTTTACCATATGAGAGGCTCGGGGTTCGCTTCCCAGCGCCTCCTTGTGAGGGCAGGCCAGCTCGCGCGGCGCCGTGGGCTGATGCGGCAAGACCTCACAGCAAGGGGGAGATAAGCGGACACAGAGAAGACACGCAGCGAATGGACACAGCAGCACAAGCAGCAAGGGGGGGATAAATAAATAAAATAAATAAATCTTAAAAAAAAAAAATACACAAATACTTACAAGGAACCAAAGCTAAAGATCTAAAGGTCCTCTGGTCCACCTTTCTGTCTCTAGATGTGTACACATCTAATCTGGCAAGGCCTCCAGAGGTAGAAATTCAACAGCCTTACCTGTGTGCTTGACCTAAGGGTTTAATCATCCTGGATTAAGACTATTTTTTAATGTTCTATTGTAGTAACATATATACAAATCAGAGTCTACCACTTTAACTGCTTTCAAGTGTACAATTCAGTGGTACTAATTACGCTCACAATGTTATGCTACCATCAACACCATCCTTCACCGAAACGTTTTCATCACTCCAAGCAGGACTGCTGCACCCATTTAGCAGTAACTCCTAAAATGCCTCACCTCCTCCTCCTCTCCTCACCCCCCGCTCCCCAGCCCCTGGTAACCTGAAATCTACTTTCTGTCTCTATGAATTAGCTTAAGGAATGTCTTCCTTTTGTCTCTCCATCTTGCTTGCGGTTTAACCAGAATCTCCATGTCCCTCAGTTGTTTACAGGGAGGACTTAGGTATTTCTCCTTCCACAGGGTCAGAGCTAGTGGGAGGTTAGATGAGGGCAGAGTGAGCAGCACTCCAGGGAAGTAGTTCTCCACTCTGCTCAGCTCCAGAATCACCTGTGCAACTGTAACCACATGCACAGGCCAGGGCTTGTCTTGGATCTACTGGATCACAGTCTCTAGGGGTTGGATCTCTACATCTCTATTTTTTTAAAAGCACAGTTGATGCAGAAGCTGGATCAGGGTTAGAGAGAGCAAGCCTGTGGGGGACCTGTGGCCCTTCCTCCTCTGCTGACCCCAAAAGGCAGGGACTGGGAAAGCCTTTGGGGTCTCAGCTTCTCCACCACTGGGCTCTGGTGGCAAATCTTAGAGGCAAGGCATCTAACATCGGCCTCAAGACCACCACAGTGGCCAGGACAAGCCCAGGGCAGCAGGGACGGCCCTTCACCGTGGTGGTGGTGAGGGGCAGTGAGCATGAAGCTGGACCCCTGCCCTGCCAGCCCTCCTTAGAGGAAGAGCCACCCACACGGACTGCCTGGCAACCTGGAGCCACACAGGGACTGGCGGCTCCTCTCCTGGTCAAGTTCCCGGGAACAGGCTGGCTGCCAAGAGCATCTGGGTTCCCTGCCTCCAAGCAGCTTAGCATCTGCAGCTATGCACTGCCCTCCACCCCAGCCAGAGCCCCCGACTCCGCTGTGTGCACAGAACTTCCCAATGCCAAGCATAGGAGGCCTCTCTCCTATACACCCTCCCGCTGGGACTCCAGTGTCTACCCAAGGTCCTGTGTCCATCCAAGCCTGCCCTCCAGAAGGGGCTGAATAGCCTAGTCCACTGCAGGAGATGGGCTTCATCCCAGCTCTTTGGGAAGGAGCCCACGTGGCCACACTTGGTCACCCCTTGCTGGGTCACACATCATGGGCCAGATCCCCTGCCACTGCCTTCGACCTGGGCTCAGCAACCTTCTGTGCATTTTTGGTTTTGCTAGCTTCTCCCACTTGAGCTTCTTCTTGACTTACTTGAAGATTCCTTATTCCCAATATCCACTCCCGCCTCTCACCCTGCCTGCCTCTTCCCCCGGCCCCTCAACCCCTGCCTGGTCTGGCAGGCACTGACAAATGAGGCATCCCACATCTTTCAGAGTGCTGTTCCGGAAAGGAAAAGTCGGAGAGTCCCATGGGCACAGCGTGGGCTGTGGATGGGAGGTATTCGGGGATCTGCACCTCCGCGGGGGGTGGGGTGGGGGTGGTTTACAGTCTTGTGCATTCTCTCCTCCCTCCTCCCACACTGCCTTGACCTGCTCTGGGAGACTGTCCTTCTACAGCTCACCATTCCCCTCCACTTTGGTCAGGGCTGGAAGGTGAGTGAAGCCTGCTGCAAGCTGCAAAAGATGAGGTAGGAGCAAACGCCTTTCTCTCTGGCTGCTCTCGCCCAGGGAACCTTCCAGACACTTCTGAAAGTTCAGCGGCAGCTGTTCGGCATTTACATTTTACACAGTGCAAGGTTATTTGGCTGCCACAATTTGATCTTCTCTAGTTAATAACCTTGACTTATGGAATTATAGCAGCCACGGCTCTGTTCCTTTTCCTGCTTGGGATTCCTGATGCTGGGAGAGGTGGGTGAGCACAGACCCTTCTCTCCAAGCCCCCTGTTTTGTGGTCCCCTAGGGAAGGGGACACTGTAGGACAAGAGAAGCCCAATAGGCAATGGCCATCATCGGGGCTTCTATCAGCATCTCCCCCACTTCCTCCCCAGACCCACTGGCTCTGGTCCCCTCCTGGGCATCACACCTTTTCTGACTCGTTTTGTCCTCCTTAGTCCAGAGCCACAGGTAGAACGAGCTGCAGCCCTGATCTCTCTGCTCTTCGGGAGAACTTCCCGGCAAGGGTTAACTGTGTGTCTAAAATTGATTGCGATTTTAGTAATTCGGTATAATCACAGTCTACCAGCAGGTTGCTTTTCCAGCAGGAGGGTTTGGAATTATTTTCTGGAGTTTGCAATATAGAACTTAAATTAAGCCTCAGAAGTCAGGGGAGCTCGGCAGCATCCCTAATGTGGTGCTAAATTCTCAGCAGCACAGTCTCCGGATTAAAGCCTTTGCTGGCAATTAGGTTCATTAACTATCACAATACCTTATTTATTACTCGTCGTGCCATATGGTTTCCCAGCTAAAGAATGGCGCCCGTTCTCCTACAGACCATTTGGCATCATAAAAATGTTAACAAATAATATTATGGCTCTCGGGGGCACGAGGCCTCACTGGGTTCTGGGTCTGAGCGGCGGGAGAGAATATGAAAACATTTTTCTTCTATGGCAAAATAAAAAATTCCTCAAGACAGAAGTATTCAAAGAATACAGCACTTGCATAACATAAATGGGAGTTTTATTTAGCCTTGTAATGGTTATGTCAATATTTGCATCAGCTGGGACTTTCCCTCATCTTCCACCCCGCTCTCTTTTGGGGTTGTTTTCACTTTCGCATTCCCCTCTCACTTCATGGCCTGAGGCCACCTATAGCTGGCACCGCCCCAAGGCCTGGGGTTGAGCTGCTGATGGTGAGGGCTGCAGGTGGGCTTCTCCTGGCGGTCACCTGCTCTCGGGTCTATGCTAGCCCTGCCTGGCCCCCCTGCTTGAACCTCACCCCATGGCTTTGGCTCCCTGTTGTTTCCAGCAGAAATTGGGAAGTGATGCCTCGGCCAGCGTAGCCCTGTGATGTGCAGACACATTCTGCTGCCCATGCCTTGCCAGTCCTCCCACTGCAGAGGGTGGGTGCAGGGGTAGCCAGGGCGGGAAGTAACGACCTCAGGAGCATAGGAGAGATGCACCTCAAAAGTCATCTCAAAAGGACAAAGCAGCTCCCTGACCCTTATCCTCCAGCTGTAGAGGTGCAAAACGTATGCTTTGGAACTGCAAGCAAAAATCAAAAGAGGAGGTCCCTTCTGCCAATTCTTCAGTGCACAAAAAGCAGGTCTCCACCCGAGGGGGGCTCCCCTCCTTTCCTGCCTTTCGCCTTCCCGTGAAGTGAAGAATCTGCATGGGCACCTTCTCCCAGAGGACTCCTCAGCCCAAGACTTTCCTTGGGTCTTAGCCTTTTTTGTTCCATGGACCCCTTTGCCAGTCAGGTGAAAACCACGGACCCCTTACTAAGTCCACACTATACTGTGTATTATTTAATAAGTATATCACACCCGCACCAACACGTCCCCACAAGAACAATGTGTTTTTTGAATTTCAATTCAAGCTCAAGAACTCTGCCTTGGGAAGCAACATAATGTAATAAAATTATAATCACTAGAGCAAGAGTCAGTAGTTTTGAATCCTAGTGTTGCACTTACTATCTGTATAAACTTTTTATGGCTCAGTGTCTTTATCTGTAAAATGGGGATAATAATAGAATGGACCTCCCTAGGGTTGTTCCAAAGACTAAACGAGCTGGTGTGTCCAAGGATGGAGGGGGGTAGCCTCACACGGTTGTTATTAGGAATGGCTCTTCTAGGCCATCCCTTGTCCTTGCTCTCGTTCTGTCTCTTTGATGCATTTGGGAGTAGAGACCTCTCCCAACTTTACCTCCATATAACATCATCTCTAAGTTCTGAATCAGAACTTAGGGGCAGGGGCAGGGCCAGGATGGCCCCAGGACATTGGCCTCCCGTGGTGGGCTGTGGCTGGTGGAGACCCGGAGCCTCAGAATGTCAGGCTGGGTGAGACTTAGAGACCACCAGAGAAGGAGGCGACTCGGCCACAGCCACACGGCTGGCGACAGCCTCTCCCAGCAGCCCAGTGAGGAGGGGAAGGGAGCAATGGAGGAGAACTCCAAATTAAACACATTCCATTAGCTTCCAATTACATGCAAAGTGCAGGAAGGACAGGGCCCCACTGTTGGGACCCAGGGGTAAGGGTCAGGATTGTAGCATGGGAGCGCCAGGAGAGCTGTCCCTTATGCCCAAACTGCCGGGCCCCAGGGTCCCAGGTAAGAAACAGGCTGCTCTGGGGGAGGGCAGTGTCAAGAGGGAAGCCTGTTCTGGTTCCCACGGGCCTGCTTCACTGGCCAGGTACCCCACCTGTCGGCCTGGCTGGCCCCTCAGGAACCCCTGGCTAGTTTCCTCTACCAGCTGCAGCCGACTCCTTCACCTCCCTTGGGTTCTCCCAAGAGGTGGTCCCTTTGGGGGAGCTCTTCTAGTGGGAAGGGTGCAGGGCCTGGGGTTATGCAGCGGTGACGCGCAAAGATGTGTGTGAGGGTTTCCCACACACCCAGAAGTGAGCAAACGCTATGCCTGTGTGCACTGTCCAGTGATGTAATCAGATTTCAAGAGCTCATTTTCCAGGGCCACCACTTACTGTGTGTCGTTGGGCAAGTTTTCCCAATACCTTTTTGTTCATTTTCTCCATCTGTAAGTGGGGATACTAAGAGGATCCACCTCAGAGCATCACTGTGGTGATTAAGCAGTGCATGTAAAAAGCTCCAAACATGGTCCCGTAGTGAGCACTCAATAGCTCTTACTACTCCAGATGGTCATCAAGTGGGCTGGGTGCTGGGACACGGATAATCGCTTCTTACACATCATCTCATTTCGTCTTCACATGAGCTTGTGGGTAGATTTCCATTTCACAGAAGGGGTGACAGGCTCAGTGAGGAAGTGACTTAGTTAATGGACGCTCAGGCACTTGAGCCCAAACCCTTGGACTCTCGGCCTGGTGCTCACTGTAACAAAAGGTGTTGGCTTTCCCTGTCCCCTGCTCCCTGAAGGACGGGCATGGGGAGAGCAAGGCTCCACTTGCCCCGGGACCTCTGTGACGGCCGAGGCAGCAGGACACACTGTCCCCCTCTGGAGAGCCACGTGCCAGGTCTCGCTGCTCCCTAGGCCAAGCTAGGCCTCACCAGGACTTTGCCCTCCAGCACGTCCAGGGGAGGAAGAGCAGGTCAGGATGGGCAGAGCTTTCAGGAGGTGAAGGTGGCAAGAGCAGTGACCACGAGGGAGAGAAACAAACAGAGGCAGAGGATCAGAGGATGGTTTTCAGGAACATTAGACAGAGACCAGAGAGAAGTGGGTAATTTTAATCCCATGCAGCTGCTGGGAATTAATTAAATTGTGCTGGCTCTGGCTCTCCTCCCTTCCAACCCTTTTCATCAGGGGCCCGATGGAGTGCTGAGGCTGAAGAAGACAGTCCAGCCATGCCTGGCGGCCTTGGGCACTGTACCCCCAGGCTGGACTTACTGTTCCTATGGCTGTTACCAGAGTGATGGGCAAGCTGGCATTTTCTCCATCTGTCCTTTTCTCCTCTTGAGAGAGGACTGAGGTAGGACAACAGGAAGAACTTCCCAATAGCAAGCGTGAGCTATGGGAATGGGTGAAGGAGGCTGTGAGCCACCTTGTTTGACTGGTCAGGACCTGAGAGGTATTGATAGGACCCTGGGCTTTCTCTGTGCCAAGAACATGAATTCTACCCAAGCTCACTCACTCCATGCAGCCACAGGGAGCACACCTGTGGGCAGGCACAAAAGCCCACACTGGTGTTCAGACACCCTTGGCACAGAAACACTTGTGGACAGACATTCTCAAGCACATCTGGACACTGACATCGCACCCACCCACTTTTGCACACCAAGAGAGGTGAGCAAATGCAGGCTTTTGAGCAACGGTTCTCAATCCCGGCTGCTCGTTACCTGGGGAACTTTAAGAAGAGCACCGATGCCCGGCGCCCACCGGAGAGTCTGCCTTAACTGGCCTGTAGTGGGACCTTCAAATCTCAGGCGACTCCAACGTGCAAACCAGGGCTGGGAAGCGCGGACCGAGACAAACCCCGCCTTCCCGCTGGCCCAGCGCCCCGTCCAGTTCCGCCTTGTGACCACTAGAGGTCAGCAGGGCTTGGAGGACGCGGCAGGGTGGCCCCGGCAGCACCCTGCCCCGCTCTGGGGTGTGGTCCGTCGAGCCTCCTCCCAGTCAGTCCTGGAGACTTTGGAGGTCAGGCGCCGACCGGGGTCAGCTGAGAGGGGACACGGCAAGGGGGCGGGCTGCTGGCCGGATCAGGACCTGTGAGCCAGAGAAAACCAGCTTCCCCGGGAAGACTTTTGAAAAGCAGCCCCATTAAAGCCCCACAGCCCATGCCACCCGCGGCGCGTCCCTGTCCCCTCCGCATCAGCTTCTCCGACCTGTGAGTAGGTGGGCGGGCCTTACGTGAGCACAAACGACCGTGCTCGCCCCCCGGGGTCTCCATAAACAAAAAAGAGAACCATTTTGCCATTTCCGTAGAAGCAGCCAGCATTTGGATTCCAAGGGTTGTTTATTTTGCCTCCCTGCTGTTTTCGCTGGAGAAGAGTAAAGCAAAAAGTTCCTTTACTTTGGCTATGTGACGCGGGTAACAGCGCTGAGCCCAAATTTTAGAGGAGCAAATAAAGGGGACGACAGGGTGGCTCAATCTCCCTTCATCGCCTCTGAGTATCACATGGAGGGTGTGGAGGAAGGTCGCCCCCACGGCAGCACGCGAAAGGAAAGGAAGAAAACTCAGGCCCCCTGCCCTACTCGCTCTTTCTCCTTCCCCCTCCCCAGTTGGGGTCCTCCATGCCTCCTTGGCACGAGTGCGCTGGAGCGCTTTCAGCGTGGCCCCTAACGCTGGGCTGTGATTGCTCTTTCCCAAGCCACTCTCCCTCTACACTGCCAAACTGCCTGATGGCTGGGTACATTTCTTACGCGTAGTGGGTGCACAGTAAACATTTGTCAAACCAAAATGTTTGTTGCCACCCTTGTTTTGACTCTAACTTGGATAGTATTTAGAAATCAATCCACAGAATAATTTATGTAGGTCCTTCTCTGTTCAGCCCCCGAAGCGTCCCCATCCTTAACCCTCAAACGTTTGGAGGAAATTTGTTTTAAAATTCACCTGTGGGAAGCGGGTGTGGCGCAATGGATAGGACTCCGGTTTACCATATGGGAGGCCCCGGGTTCGATTCCCGGGGCCTCCTGGTGAAGGGAAGCCGGCGGCGCCCGCGCAGCACGGTGAGCTGATGCAGCATGACGCATGATGCAACAAAGGGAGACAAGCAGACACAGAAAAACGCACAGCAAAATGGACACAGCAAGCACAAGCAGCAAGGGGGGGATAAATAAATTAAAAAAAAATAAAATAAAATCTTTAAAAAAAAAAAATAAATAAAATAAAATTCACCTGTCCCCAAAGAGAGATTCGGGAGGTTTAAGGTAGGGTTCGGGAACTTTCCTTTTTGACGAGTTCCTCAGGGGCGATTAGCCCTTCTCCCCCAAACTCCTGGATGGGCTGTTTAACCAGCCCCAATTTAGTCCTGGTGTAGGGAGCTAGGCCAGGGTGGTTTGGATGCTCTCACAGAGACCCCCACCCTTTTGTCCTCCCAGCAGGGTGTGCCGCGACTTGCTCTCATTTCCTCCTGCAGGGAGCACGTCAGGGTGCTCCTGCCTTGCTCCACCTGGCCGGTGCTCTCTTGCCAGCTCAGCTCCTCCGTTTTCTCCTCACTCCTGGTTTGTGCTCCCCCTTGTTTAGCAATCCCTGCAGCTGGAACGGGGCAAACCTTCCAAGCACGGTGGATTCTGGGCCTGCATTCGACCGCGGGACAATTGTGGGGCGTCCTGAAATTTGACTTGGGGGCTGGACTTGGGGCCCTCGTGGATGTGGTTCTAGGTCTCAGTTTGGCCCTTAATGGAATGAATGGAATCAAGGGCAGCCAGAGGAGAAAGGGGTCTGAGCACCTAAAGTTTCACCTCTTTCAGTTACCTGCTAGCCTGGTCCCCACCTGCCCACTGCCTGGGCCACCATCAAAATCCTCTTCATCAGCGCTCCAAAGAGACATCGATTATGATGTCTACCGCCCACTCTCCCTTCTCACAAAGACACTGGCAAAAGCTGTCCTGCAGGGAACCATCTCCATGAGCCCAACTAGAGCAGGAAAAAAAAATAATTGCAATAAAAATAGCTACAATTATTGAGCACTTTGCTATGTTCCAGACATTGGAATAGGCATCATGAGATAAAAAACTTATGCCAGTGTTGAAAAGCAAGCACACATGTCATCGCCTGCATTTTACAGACGAGATGGGGAGAGTTTAAACAGTTTGCCCAGGGTGCACAGCTAGTAGAAATGGGATTTGAACTTAGACCTGCCTGGCCCAAGCTCCAAAGCTTAACCAGAGAACTAAATAAAACGTAAAGCCTTTTACTATCCTGCATAGGCATTCTAGCAAAGTGTTGAAACCGCCTGACACTGGAAAAATTGCATTGGCTCCAAACAACAAAAAGAAAATTACAAAACTGAGCCGTTTAATAAAAACATTTACTTAAATGACACAAAACAGCCTTATGGCAGGTGGTTAAGCACAAGGCACATCTTGCACAGTTTTATATAAATGATGTTTAATGAGGGACATATGCACATTCTGATAAACTGGGGGTTTATCAGCCGACCAGCTACATGCCCACCACCAAACTTTCTCCCAGTGCCCATCTTCCCAACCTCGAGACACCGTCACCAGGAGGAGGCTGGGCCCAGATCCCTGCACAGAAACTTGAAAGAATTTGATTCAGAGTTCCCGCCCTGAGCAATCTCCTAACAGCCATTTATTATTTCTGCTTTCCTGCCTGCAAAATGGGGATAATGTATTTGTCCTACGTAACTCCCAAGAAGTCGTGACACTCAAATAAACCATATTTGGAAGAGCGTAACGTCCCGTCGCCTGGATTGTAAAGTCCGGATCGATGCTAAACTTTCAAAATAGAAGATACAGCCTCAAATCAAAACAGGGAAACATAGAAATGATTTTTGTATGTGAAAAAAAATTCCCAGTGTCTTATGCTTTTCTGTTCTATTCGACATCTTGTGGGGTTTCAGATTTCAAAAGGAAACTTACTAACACTTGCCCAGCACATTCTTTATCCCAGGCAATCGTCCTAACCCTCTTGTAAGTACAACTACACTCCTTGTTTTTCTGTAACAGATGAAACAGAACTGAGGCTACGAGAGCTGAAGTGACTTGCTCAGGTCACCCAGATAGTAAGAGCTAAAGCCTGTGCGACTGACCTGGCCACCAGCCGGACTTACTAGCTATGTGACCTTGAGCTACGGGTGTAACTCCGGGCCCAACCATCCTCATTTGCAAATGGATATAATAACACCCGTCTTTTAAATGGGCACATAGCAACCTTACATATTCTCTAGAATTGTGGGAGGAAATGAGCTGTAGCATGAAAAAGCACTCTGCACAGTTACTCAGTAGTCAGCCTTCAGCAAATGTAGGTTTTATTATCATTGATTATTAATAGATGTATTATTACTAGAGCATACATGCATATTCTCCTTTCTCCTCTAGAGCCTCTCCCAAACCAACACATCCATAAATATTCTTTCCAGGAATAAAGATCTCAGATCTGAGTTCCTGGGGGAGTACGGGCCAAAATGTCAGCCTGACTTTGGCTGGTTCTCAAGATCATGCAAAGAAGACAGGAAAGTTAGACACAGGGGAGGAGGGAAACAAGCAGATGGGAACTCAGATAAAAAGGAGGAGAGCCCGGGGGAAGGCTGGGCACTGCAGACCCTGCGCAGTAAAGCCACAAACCAGTTACACGTGCCTGACCGGGAGGCTTGGGGCAGCCCGACTGCCAAAGGGCACATACTAAAAATAGGCCCTGGGCGCACGGGGAGGTCGCAGGTTACTTGGGAACCTGGCTGCCTGTCGTGACCAACAACTCAGATGCGCATGGTCACAGGAAAATATGAACAAATTAGTTCACAGGCTGGATTCCCGCTCAGCCTGGCTGTAAAGTTAGCCCTGCCCAGGCTGAGTACTGAACATAAAGCCCCCCTTTTCTGCACAGAATTGCGGGAAGGAGCCCAGGGAGGCCCCGGCCAGCTGGCTTGTCGGCACCCCGAGCCTCTGCCCAGCACTAACCTCCCAGGTGCCGCCTCGGCCACCAGGAGTGAGCCGGGTTCTCGTCAGCTCTGCCCCAAGATCCTGAGACAGTGATGGGGAAGGGGAAACCTGAGGAGAACAAGGGGCAGAAACAGCAGAGCACCCACTGGATGTGGTACCCTCAAGCCCTTTAAAATTCCATGTCCCCCAGGTGGACGTGCAGGACTAGTGCAGGAAAGGGGTTCTCACCCTCACACCTGTCTACCTGTGCATCCTGATCCCAGTACACGTGCACATACACGCGGAGTGACAGCTGTTCTTCCCCTCTCACGGCCACGCACACCAGCCTCCATCCTTCTTGGCAAATCTGGAATCCAGGGCACTGCAAACAATCGCGGCATCTTTGTCCTCATCCTACTTTGGAACTTCTGTCTTCATCCTGTCTGTCCACCGTAGGCACAGGGGACCTTTGAGTTAGACTTTGAAGGGTAGATGCTTTGGCCTTGATGGTCAGGAAAGGGTACCTCGGGCAGAAGGCACAGCCTGTCCAAAGCCATAGAACCACAACAAGGCACCACACGTTCAGCAAGCAGGGAGAGGCTCACTGGGACAGGAGGACGGCGTCAAGTTGTAAAGGGCCATGCCATGCCAAGTGGTTTAGGGGTTTTTGCTTTGTGTGTGTGTGTGTGTGTGTGTGTGTGTGTGTAACACTGGCCACAAGAAGAGCCGTTGAAGCCTTTTCAGTCGGGGAGTGACAGACCTGGCCTTTAGAAAAATAACTCCAGTGGGAGGTTGCCAAGAGGTGGCTCAAAGCAGGCTGGCAAAGTGGGCCAAATCTTCCCCAAGATCAATCTACCCTTTAGATATTTGTATGACACGTCAGGCCAAACAAGTATCATCTCACATAATAGAAAAGGACAGAAAACTTGGACACAAAACTCCAGTGAACAGGGCCAGGACAAAAGTGAGGCAAGCAGGGTGCCCACTGTGCAAAGTCTAAGGAGGCACCCCTCGGGGTCACGGCAGCGTCCTGAGAGTGAGACCCCCCAGCTTTTGCAGCCTGGGTGCCTCGCTTGCCTCCCCCTAGCCCTGGCCCTGCCAACAAGCTGATCACCGGCCCCATCTGTAGGTGTCCAGTTTTGTTTTTTTTAAAGATTTATATATTTATTTTTCCCCACCCCCACCCCCATTGTTTTGTGCTCCCTGTCTACTCTCCGTGTGCTCTTCTCTGCTTGTCCTGCCTCCAGGTGGCACCAGGAATCAATCCCAGGACTCTCTGGAGTGGGAGAGAGAGGCCCAATCTCCCACGCCTCCTCAGCTCCCCAGTCCGCTGCATTCCCCACTGTCCTTCCCCTGTGTCTCTTTTTGTTGCGTCATCTTGCTGCGCCAGTTCTCCGAGTGGGCCAGCACTCCATGTAGGCCAGCTCTCCGCTCGGGCCCGCTGGCTGCACAGGCCAGCCTGCCTCTCACCTGGAGGCCCCGGGAATCAAACCCTGGACCTCCTATATGGTAGATGGGAGCCCAATCGCTTGAGCCACATCTGTTTCCCAGGTGTCCAGTTTTGACCTCTTCCTAGGGTTGAGGGCCTGGGGAGTGATCCCAGGGCCCCAGCAACCTGTGTTCATTTGCAGAATGTCGATAAAGGCAAAGGCAAGAGCACGACAATGAAGGCAGATCTGGGTCCAAATCCTCAGCCACACTGTACAGCCTATGAACCTCGGTTTCCTCATTTATCACAGGGGAAAACGAGATGCAGTTATGTGAAAGTCCTGGGTCCAGGGCCGTTCAAATTCCAGGCATCACCACCGCCTTTGCCTCCTCCTGGGCTGGTGCACCCTTAGAGACAGGCGCACAATGATGAACAAGCTTGTTTCTTTGGGTAACAGTATCAGTAAAAATAACTTCAACACAAACGGCATCGCTGTCTCAGAGACTGCGGAGGGACAGACTGCTCTCCCTCCTCTAGTTGTTGAGTATTTGGGCTTGAATCCTGCACTCTCAAGAACATGCTGCCCAAATATTTGTTAAAAAGACTTTCTGGTGAGAGAGAAAAAGCTAGCACATTTCTTGTTTTGTTCTTGCATTCCTTGAACAGTATTCATTAGGAGTCTACTATGTGCCAAGCAGTGTTCTAGTGCTTGGGGTACAGCATGACTAAAAAGGCTCAGGCCTCTGCCCACATGTAGCTTATATTAAAAAGAGGGGAGCCAGGAAATCAGCAGGCAGTCACATAAGCAGAGGAAAACATTTTGAGTGGTGACAAGTGCTGGGAAGGGGGCTTGAGGAAGCAACTCCAGATAAGGCAGTGACAGGGAGGGTGTCGGGGATTGAGTCACATCCCCACCAAAGACACGCGTGAGTCCTAATGCCCAGTTCCGTAGGTGCGAACCCATTTGGTAACGAAACCTTTGAAGACGCGTTAGTAATGTGTGGCCAAATCGAATGAGGGCGGACCTTGCTCCAGTGGCTGAAGGAGTCCTTGGGTAGGAGAGCCAGAGAAAGAGAGACTGCCAAGTGACAGAGGAGTGCCCTCACCACAACTCTACAGACAATGGAGAAAGCAAGGCTTTGTTGACACGTTGATTTCGGATTTCTAATCTCCAAAATTGTGAACCAATAAATTCTTGTTGTTTAAGCCAACCAGTGTATTGCATTGTCATAGCAGCCCTGGCAAACAAGACAGAGGATTTCTTTGGGAAAGTGCTGTTTGAGTTGAGATCTTAACAACAGGAGCTGTGGAAACAAGAGTATTGTGTGCTGGAAGGAGAGATTTGAAATGTGAGGGAACAGTGAGTGCAAAGGGCCTGAGGTGGAAACTAGCAACCTCTAGTTATGGCATCTGCTTTGAGTCAGGTACAGTGTTTGGGGTATGATTTCTGAACAAGCGAGGAACAAATGCATTTCTAGACCTGATTCAAAGAAACATATCTGTATCTATATCTTCTCTATTGATACCTAATTCTCCCCTTTGTACCAAGGATACCTTATTCAGGTCACAGCTGAGTTTTCCCATAACTGTAGCTGCCATGCCTCATCCCGCACTCCATGACCTGTCCACGGTTTCACCACTGTTACTTTTTCTGGAACCACTGAGTGCCATCATCAACAGAAGCATCTTACCATTTCCTGTCCAAGCTGAAGCACAGCTGACTTTCCCTCACCATCTCCATTTCACCTGGTCCTGTGTATAGGTAGAAAACTCCCCAGGACCCAGCTTCCCTCATGAGAGTCAAGGCTATGATAAAAAAAGAGACCCTCTTCCTTTAAATACACCCACGTGCCATGAATGCGCATGCACCTAATTTCAGTGTGGCTGATAAGAGTTCACAGAGCATTATATGATTTTCATAGCTGGACTGTGCTTAGAAATAACACTAGTCCAACATCTTCAATACCCATGAGGAATCAGAGGCCCCAAAGAAGGGAAGTAGCTAGTTCAAGTTCAGACAGTAAATTAGAGACAGGTCTCAGGGCTTTTATCAAAGAACTGAAGAGTACTTTAAAAATGGGCAAAAGCATTTTCCATATAATATCTCCTGTTTTCCAGAGGAGAAAATTGAAACAGAGAGGTTGTGTGACTTGCCTAAGATTGCACAGGAAATGTTTGGCAGAGCTGGCGTTGAATCCAGGTCTTCTGACTAGAAATCTAATGTTCTCATCACTTCATATGCTCTCTCCAAGGGAAAATCAGTAAGACTTTTCCAAAGACGTGTTGGGGGAGAGGAAAAAAAATACCACCACTCCATAATTACTAATTTTTCTTGTTATAGAAGGCAGTAAACCCAGTAGAAGGAAAATCCTCTTTCTGGGGAGATGGGCTATTATGCTTTACTTTGAAAAGAGCTGCCACACAGTCAGTTTATTTGAATGCTTTCCCGTGAAGGAAAATCCCCTCCAGTGACTGAGAATTCCTAGAGAATGGGGCTTTAAGAAACCCAAGAAATACACGTCTGCAGTAGACTCAGGAGTCAATTTACAGTCTTTCCTGCTTTTCACCAAATTTCTCTTCTGGGTAATATTTTTTTGCGTTTTATTTTTTAAACATAGGTGAGTAAATGGGAGAAACCTCGTTTTTGTTTTTTGTTTGTTTTTACTGAAGTCTAATGTGTCTGCCACTGAAATCACGTGTCATCTCAACCTATTTGCTTTTTGCACATAGGGTACGAGAGAGCTTAGAAAGGAAAGGAGGCTCAGAGCAGGCCAGGGAGCACACCTTCCTTCTTGGGAATTGCCTTCTGCTTCCCTCAGCATGGGGTACAGAAAGAGCGGTGGCCAGGGAAGAGCCAGCTTTGGGAATCTGAGGAATCTAGGTTTCAAGCTCAGCTCTATCCCTTACTAACTTGGGGTTTTGACCAAGTTCCTTAGCCTTTTTGATGTTACAGGGACCTTATGCCTCCTCTTCATAGACCCAGGGAAACTGAAGCTTGAAGAAATCTGCCAAATTTTACATAACTATTAAATGACAGACATGGATTTGAGACCAACGTCGGTCTGATCCCAAAGCCTAGACTCGGGCCTGACACACTGCTCCATAGAATTGTCCCCATTACGGACCCCTAAGGAACACATTCATGGATGGTGGCTGTGGGAATCATGGCTATAAAGTAACAGGCCAATTTTAAACTATTATGCCAGAATGTATATGTAGACACATTAGCTAGACAGACAGACAGGTAGGTAGATGATATATACCTCCACATGTGTATTTCATTCTTCTAACTGGGCACATTGGGAAATGTGATGTAATTTTTACAACAATGTTTCTATTACTGCTGGTTTAGGAGCCACAAGAGTAATTCAGTCTCCCTGCTCTCCAATCCCACTTGTTTGTGACCCCAGATTTTATTACCCAACTTCATCACCCTCTTGAGCTAGCTTTGAAAATCAAATCTCCTTCTATGTCCTTTCACTGTATGACTTGAATCCATTTTGATTCTACTTCTTAGTTTTTCTCATCATTAGGAACCTGCTATTTCTCTTGCATTTCTTTGGCAGTACATAGGGACTCAACACCCAGGTTTTTCAACCCTCCTTGGGCACGGTGGGGTTGCGAGGGCCAGGGGATCCATTTCTCTTCTCTCCTTGCATCATGGTCAATAGCTGATCTGTTATGGCATTCACTCCCAGATTAATTTTCCGTGTTTGAAATATGTGCATATATGCTTTACAGAATAAAACGTCTGAATTAACAAAAACAGTTCTTTGGTGTTTAATAATGCATGCGTAATTCATTTTTAAAATATATTAAAAATTCTATTTCTGTGGTATCTAGTTTTTACAAAATATTATTAATGTATACATCAAAAGGAAACTCAATTCTAACGTACAAGGTTTGTTCAAAACAATGTTTTATAAAAGTTAACGTTACAAAATAGAATGTTATTTAAGATGAAAAAAAAAAAAAAGATGTGCCATGACTGAAGACTTTCAAAAGATTAGTGCTAGGTACTTTGATAGTAATTTCCAAAGGAGATTTCCACGAATGGACTGAATAACTTCAATGACACCTTCATGAAGGCCCCCAAATGGCCTGCCTCTAACTGGCTACATGAGTCTGGGGGAAACTGTACCACTTCTCTGTTCGGCTTCCTCTCTTGTAAAATGGTGAGGTTGGACTAGATGATGTTTTAAGTCTCTTTCAGTTTCAAATGTCTACTGGGCATTTTGAAGAGGACAATCCGTGTTTGGTTGTGTAAGCTCTTCTATGTATGGAAAAGTTAATGGCATTGCCTTCTAGTCACACCTAGTATATCTGAGTGGGTGTCAGTGCCTGGCGGTGGGTCTTCATTTAGAAATAAATGGAATGCGTTACCAGCCTACACAGTTTTCATATTAATTCACTGCTTCGTTTCTGCCTCATTTCCTACTCAAGCAGAGACCCAGGGGCCTTTAACGCCTTCTGGCCAGCACCTGGACCCACTTCTCCTGATTCCTGAACTTTTACACTAGCACCAGGATATCTTTCCCCAGGCTCTGTCACTGCGGAGGATGCCCCTTGGTCAAGCTCCTCCTCTACTGCTTCCCCAATGGGTTCAATGGGAAAATGACATTTTCTTCCTTGTTTGTAGGGAATTGTGAAGAAAGGCAGGCTATAGGGAAAGCTACCACAGACCTGTCTTGGGAGCTTATGCACCCCCTGCTCCCCAGCATGCCCAGTAAGGAAGCTGGTGGGGGTCCCAGGTTTCAATACCAGAGAAGCAGAGACCCCCACCCGCTTCTGACACCTGGTGGTTAGATGTGAAAAGCTCACTTGTTTACAGAGCTGCCTCAATCCCTCTCCTCCCCTTCCATTGATGAAGGACCAAATGCCTCCGCCACGAGGACCTGAAATGGACCCAAAGAGGAGTGGCACAGTGGGTCCAGGCAGGGACACTGGCCGCCTGCTCTTATTAACTGTGTGGCCTCAGGAAGGCACTTTATCTCTCTAAGTCTCAGTTTCTTCAGCTGTAAAGTGGGAATAACAATGGTATCGACCCCTTGGGGTTTTTCGGAAGATGAAAGGAGACGATGCATGTCAAGGGTTAGTACCTTGCACAGAATAAATCCTCACGTGTGTCAGCCATGGTCATTCCCTTGTGCGCAGTATTCGATGAATGTCATGGCAAACACAAACGGAAGGCATGGCTTAAGTTTGTTTAAATCTGTCAAGTCAGTATTCATTCTACCTAAACTACAGAGCTCATCATCCGGCTGCCAGGCGATTCTCCAAGAGACTGTGGGAAGGGGCTTAACAAGATCAGAGGAGATGGAGAGGGAAGGTTTGGGCTTCTTTGGTTACCTTGTTGTCTTTGAGCACAAGCAGGTTGCATGCGGTCTATGACCACCGCAGCGCTTTGCCCCTCCCCCAGCCACTTGCGTTTTGGAAAACAAGCAACCACATAAACCCTCCCACCATCTGCCCTTCCTGATTTCTGCTTATTAGACTGCACCCTTCCTGAGGGCACAATGATTATGATTGTTTTGATTGCAAACTTCACCTTACAGGGGACCAAAGGTATACATGGATTTTTAACAAAGAAGCAATACAAACACCCTAAGACTGAGGGATGCATACTTTCTCAGAGATTTTGTAGCAACCAAACTGCTCAGAAAAGCAAAACAAGCTGCCCACTTTCTGGAAACTGCAGTCCCTGCCAATCAAAGATTAATCAACAAGGAAAAAGTCCCTTTAAGGAAAAGAAAGGAAATATGGACTGGAAGAGAGAAAGAAATCAAAGCTATGGATCTGGGATAGGGAGCTTGCCTAACTGTGTCTCCTCTCCCTGGAGCCCTTTTTTGACCCATGGTCCCTATATTGTTATGCAAATATACCTGGTCCAGGTGAGCTAGCTAACAACCAGGAGGTGGCCACTGCCCCTGCAAGTGTCAGCTGGGTAACCCAGTGTCTGACCAATAAATACAGGGCCGAGTGAAAACTTACGGCTGACAAATGCCTTCTGAATGTCGGCACACCCACAGAAGGTCTCTTTTCCCAGCTTTCTCACAGCTTCCCTTACTATGCCCGGCCAAATGAAGCACAGGACACCCAACATCTCACCATGTACCTAGCACAAGGGATCACTCTTCTAAGGCTGGGGGGCTGGAGCGTCTTTGCAAGGTCAAGGGAACACTAACGTGCTTTTTTTCGAGAAGAGATGCCGAATGGGCCGAGGTGGATGGACGTGAGCCTGCAATCCACGCCTGCCGCACCCTCTGCTTCTCTGCAGAACCCCGGTCTTGAGAGCATAATCCTAAAGGTTAATAATAATCACAACAGGCAGCCCATCATTGCCTCCCTGTCTGGCTGAGAGGTTTACAACTTAAACTCATGGCAGAGGGAGAAATAGGCTCAATCACTTGGAGTAATGGTACATGGAGAGCCAGTTGGGCATGACTGCTATTTAACTCGAGGAAACCAGGCTGCTGCACTGAATGTACATATTCACTAATAAACACGTCATGCCACAAAGTGAAAATTAACACCACTCCCTGCACACCCTGCCTCGCTCTCCATTTCTCCACTCACCGCACTCCCAACAGAATAAACGGGACCAGGATGGGAAAACAGGGTCAAAAACAGCTGTGCACAGCTACAGTGAGAAGCGAATAAACTCAGGTCACGCTTGACTCTTTTAAAGAGATCTAAAAATTATCACAAGACTTCATAAAATTATTATATTATTGGTAGGGTGAGGGTGGAAAGAAAGATTTACCTGACATCATCGCTAATAATCTCTAAAGTTTTCAGGTCTTTCATCGTGAGGCTCAGCACCTCTGCAGCTCTAGCGAGGTTGGTTTCAGTCTTGTCCCCAGATTACAGATGACACTGCAACTCAGAGAGCTGAAGTAATTTTCCTGCGATCACAGAGGAGATAAGTGATGGGTGTGGTATTTGAACACAGACTTATCTGACTAAATACATTTGACACTATTTTTGATACGGAGGAGGAAGTGGTGGATGAGATCACTGTTCTCAACAGTCCTAGCCTGATTCCCTGAGGCTTGGTTAGGGCCACACTATGCCACCTGCCTTTGTCCCTACCCCAGCAGTCATGCTGCCTTCCCACCACAAACATGTACTGACTACATGTGCCAGCTACTGCAGATAGAAAGGTAAAATCTACAATTACATCCTTGTCCCCATAGAATCCGCAACTAGAGGAAGAGGCAGCTAAAGGAAAACAAGGGTCATAGAGAAAAGAGTGAACTAAAGACTGTCAGGCTCTCTCCTCGTTTGCCCTTTGGTCCCGAATCTCTAGATGGAGCTGCCTTGTATGTACCCTAATTGTCAAGAGGATTTGGGGGCAGCTCCTTGTCCCAGGCCAGAATCCAGCTCAGGCGTGTGGTCCTGTTGCCTCTGACAAGTGAAACAAGGTGTATTAATTAAGGCCATATTATTTACTATGATAAACAAACTCCAAAATACATAATGGCTCACCTAGGAGTGCCAGATTTAACAACAACAAAATGGGATGCCCAGTCAAATTCGAATTAAGCAACAACAAAATTTTTTTTTTAGTATAAGTCTGTTTAACGCAATGTTTGGACATATTATACAAAAAATTATTCATTGTTTATTTTAAATTCGAATTTAAATGGGCATCCTGCATTTTATCTGGCAACCCCACTGAAAACACCAAAAGTTTATTTCATGTTTATATAAAGTCCAAAATGGCTACTTTTGGTAGGCAGGCAACTCTCCTCCAAGTTGTGATTCAGGGACCCAGGCTCCTTCCATCTTGGTTCTGCCATCTTCATCTCTCAGCTTCTTAAGATATCTACAAGCTCTTTAGATGAAGTCATAGAAAGAGAAAGGGCATGGAGAATTCCATGTAGGAGTTTTTATGGGCCAGTCCTGGAAGTGACAGAAGGGACTTCTGTTCACAATCCATCGGCCAGAACTCAGACACATGGCCTGCATCTAATTGCAGGATAAGATGAAGAAATATAGCCCAGGTGTATGCTTAGGAAGAAGTTTGGGGTGCAGCTAGTCAGTCTCTGCCATAACTGGTAATTGCAGAGCTGATCTGTCAATACTTATGCCCCTTGTGGATTCAGCTAAGGACCCGCTGGTGTCCATAGCAGGAGATCAGATACCCTCCTCCAGCCCTGGACTGGTTAACTTATAGCCATTTGAGATTGGGATGACAAAGGCATTGCAGGAGTAATGAGCAACACAGTTCAAATCAGTTCAATTCAGTGGAATTTAATAAATATTTATTAAAGTTCATAGGATGTTTAAGGCTGGGTTTGAGGTCCCTGAGGGTGATATAAACTGAAATAGAACACAGTTACTCCCTCGAGGAAGTGTAGACCATTAAATTCAACAGATACCCTCAACCCTTATCTAACTCATTGATCTTTCAAGAGTTGGTGAATTCTACAAAGAATTCTGCCCTAAATGTTTGAGTTCAGAATGAGCCCTGCTCTTCCGGATTCCTGAAACGCTTGGTGTCTGTGTCATTCATTCATTCATTCATTCGGTCCATCCGCACACATTCACTGAGGCCTTCTCTGTTTTGACAGTGTGCTAAGCTCTGGGGATGGGGGTAGGGGTACTAAGTTGAACAAGACGGAGGCCTTGCCTTCTAAGAACTCCCAGTGGAGGGGCTGGTCAGAATGCACATAACTCAGTCGGACACAAGGCTGATGGCGGTACATACTATGACAAATGTTCAAACAGGGCTAAGGGACTTATGGAGCAGGGAGAGGCTAATTCTGACCCAAGGGTCGGTGGAGAAGGCTACTTCAGAGATCCAACAATGACTTCCCAAGAGACAAATGAACCTGCCCCGGCGAGGGAGGCAGAGTCAGGGTATCTGGCTCCCAGCCCCCAGCAGCCTTCGTTCACCAGGTGTGCCCCGCCGGCGCCCCCCTTTCCATCTCCCACCCACGTAGCCCTAAGGGGAAACACGCAGTGAGCCTCCTTCAAGGGAGAACTCCAAGGCAATTTTTCATCTTATCCTCAAAATTCATGCACATTTTGAATTCCACTCCATGGAATATCAAAGTTTGTTTTGCTGTAATAATTTCAATATAATTGGCTTGAATTACCTGTCATTGAGTAAAATAATTTCATCCTATGTCCTGTGTACCCTGACACACCACTTCTATTTGAGGGGTACGTGCTCCAGAAATTCCTTCTCAGAGCCTATCACCGGCAGTCCACTTTTCATTTCTCATTTTATCCCTTGTCTTTTCTCAATGCCAGAATAAATGAAATATTCTGCTTTAAGGACGGTAAGGCTGGTCACATCATGGCTTGTGAACAGACAACGCCATAACCGTGGCCGAGGCCTGCATCAGATGAGCAAAGCAGTTTCCATACGCTTGGCTCACATCCGGGAGAAATATGTGCAAAAATGCAACTTGGCAAAGACGACGTGGAGCTGTTTTCCTGGATGGCGGTGCTGCTGGAGGCTCTGAGGAGTCCCCTCGGCCCCCTTTGCCCTTTCGGCTTTGTCCCTAACTGTAGGACTCCCCTTATAAAACGGGGCTTGTTGAAAATGGAAACTGTTATATTGAAATCCATAAGGAGAAACAAGCAAAAGTCCAACCGAAGGCTATTTAAAGTTAAACAGTAGAAGAAAACATTACATACTTCCCCTCTTCCTACCCACTCCCCCAACCCCACCACAGAAACGCCAAAGAGTTTTAAAAGGCCCTGTTTCCCATGAGGACCTGGGGGTTAATTTTCAGCTGGGTGCCTGTGGCTTTAGCAGTGGCCCGGTACCCCAAACGGGAGTCCCGTTGCTTCATTTCACACAGGCTATACAGAAAATGCACCCCTCCCCCTCGGGAGCTACAGGATTTGGGTTTTAAATTTGAGGCTGTCTTTCTTGGAACAAAGCAGATTTCCAAAAACACCAAAAACAACTCAATGTTGGCCTGGGGCCTGTGTGTTTGTGCTTATGTGTGCATGTGCCTCCAAAAGGGAAAGAATGCTTTTCTCTAAGTCCATATGCCGCCTTTCAGAGACAACAACGTTAAAAAATTATGCCCAATAGCTGTCAGCAATGGTTGCTATGCCTCAACCCCAAAGCTGTGTTAGGAACCCCATAAAACCTGGCACATGGCTTGTGACACCCAGTGAAATGCTGTGCATCTTCCATAATAACCTGCCTGTCATTAAGGGACCTCTCTTATTAAGCATCTCTTTTTTAAATGGCTGCCATCATCTGGTCCCAGTGTACATTAAATCCCATTATAATTATAAACACACTTCCCCATAACATCCGCTGCAGATTTCATCCACACTGCCTACCCCCTCAGGGCATCTTTGCACTAATAACAACTCAGATTTGCCATTTGAGTTGACAACATTAAGTCCCAACACCATTTGCAATATGCTGGAGAAAGAGAGAGAGAGGAGAAAAAGCTGTCTCTTCTTCATTGGTGAAGATCTTGGGATCACAGTGACCCAGGGCCCCAAGGGCTAAAAGAAATAATCCCTCTCTTCCTTGCCCCCTGAGACACTCACTGCTCTGCGGATGAAAGGAAGAGCATACTTAGCACCTGGAAGAGAAGGCCAAGTTTGTAAACACCACTAACCGGGTCTCCACAGGGGAAACATGCTGATGACTAACCAAAGAAATCATCTTATTTGGTTTTCTGGGTCTCATGTAACCAGAACCCCACATCAGATGGTTATTTGCCCTTGGCTTTGTTGAGGTGGCATCTAAGGAAGTGATGTGAAGAACTGAACTTAAACAAAGAAAACTGTCAACATATGCACAGGGAGCAAATTGTACTGGGTCTAGTTATTTGTTTATTTATTAGAGTAGTTGTAGTTTACCAAAAATAGAATCCCCATACACACAGTTTTCCCTGTTATTAACATTTTGTTTTAGTGAGATACCTTTGCTATAATTGATGAAACAATATTATTATAACTATACTGTGAACTACAGTCCCTGGTTCACTTTAGGGGCCACTCTTTGTGTTCTACAGTTCCAGGGTGTCATTGTTTTTTTAATCTTGGCAACATATATGCAAGCTTATATTTCCAATTTTAACCACTTTCAAATATACAATTCAGTGGTGTTAATTGCCTTCACAATGTTGCACTACTATCATCATTATCCATTACCAAAACTTTTCCATTACCTCAGTCAGAAACTCTGTACCAATTAAGCAATAACTCCCGGTTCTCCAGCCCTACCCTGGACCCTGGCAACCTGTATTCCAGTTTCTGACTCTATGGATTTGCATATTCTAATTACTTCATAGAAGTGAGAGCATACGATATTTGTCCTTTTGTGTCTGGCTTATTTCACTCAACATGAGTTCTGGTCTACATTTTGACGAGACCTGCATCTATATAGCAGATGTTTGGAATGATGACCCTGAAGCGTTGTAAGATCCTTTGCCTCCAGAAAAGGACACAATAGGTGTCTCCCCCTAAAAGTTGGGTAAAGATCTGTGAGTAGAAGTGTCAGCCTTCCTTATCCCTGGTGCAGCCCCCCAGGGGCCACCTGGAGTTCTCAGTTGGCAGGGGGACTACTCTTTCCAATTCCGGGCCTTCACTGCCTGCTTCCTTCCCTGAAAATGCCTCATTCCCCACCCATCACGAGGTTTTGGGGGCAATGAAATGAAGCTTCTTTTTCCCCCAAAAGTAGGGGTCCTTGATTTATTTATCATGATAAAGTTTACTTTTATACTTTAAAAAAATAATTTTGAATTAGAGTTGGAATAAAAAGACTTGCAGCATTCCCTTAACACTCAATCAGAATTCTCCAAACACAGCGTAACCCTTCCTCCTGGGTATCTTTTTACTAGCGGTTTTCATTGTAATTCAAAACTCCCTCCCCTAACTCCGGCCTGAGATTCTGGGGCAGGAGGAACAGTGCAGAGAACCTGGGGATCTAAACCCACTTACCTGGTTGCCTGATTCAACGAGAGAACTCTTTGGTCATCAGCTTGGCTGGCTGCTTCCTAGACTGTGGCCGCAATGGAGTTAAGATGAGAAGGCTGATTAAAAGTCCTTGTTAGACTTTGAAGTTTTCTATCTCACTAGAGGCGGTATAATCCAGAAGTTAAGAGCCTGAGATTTGCAGTCAGAATGGTCTGATTTAAACTCTCTGATGTTTAATAGCTCTACGGGCTTGGGCAATGCTTCAGTTTTCTCATCTACAGAAATGGGAATACTAATAGTACCTGCGTGAATAGCGTTGTTTGAGGACGGACTCAAACAACACAGGCCTGATGTTTACACTCGGTCAGTGCTCAGAACGAGCGATTATTCCCACTGAACCCTTCTTCTATGATCTCCAAGTTCCCTTGGACCAAACATAGCCTCCTCACACTGAGCTCTGAAAGGCTGCCGCTGTGTGGTGAAGGGGGACTCCAGGGTGCGGAAATCTAGCAATGGACCTCATTTTAGGCTCCCGTCACCAGCATGATCTCTTTCAAAGACTGCCTCTCCTCTTTCTAGGAGCCTCCAGAACCCAATTCTCAACTTCTCTC
>JAQZBX010031650.1:0-26227 GCA_029593785.1 Cabassous unicinctus
CCCCCCCCCCCGTTGTTATTGCACTTGCTGTCTGCTCTCTGTGTCCATTCGCTATGTGTTCTTCTGTGTCTGCTTGTCTTCCCTCCAGGCAGCACCGGGAACCGATCCTGGGACCTTCCCCAGTGGGAGAGAGGTGCTCAATCTCTTGAGCCACACCAACTTCCTGGCCCACTGTGTCTCCTATTGTCTGTCCTCTGTGTCTCTTTTTGTCCCACACAGGCCAGCACTCCTGCATGGGCCAGCACTCTGCGTGGGCCAGCACTCTGCATGGGTCAGCTCGCTGCATGGGCCAACCTGCCTTCACCAGGAGGCCCTGGGAAACGAACCCTGGACCTCCCATATGGTAGATGGGAGCCCAGTTACTTGAGCCACATCTGCTTCCCTGTTGGC
Organism: Cabassous unicinctus; assembly: GCA_029593785.1. Classification (NCBI taxonomy): domain Eukaryota; kingdom Metazoa; phylum Chordata; class Mammalia; order Cingulata; family Chlamyphoridae; genus Cabassous; species Cabassous unicinctus. The sequence continues at coordinate 391 of JAQZBX010031650.1, forward strand.
TTTTATAAAGGGTATTTGTTTATGGTAGAAGCTTATTGTTACAAGGCCCTAAAGAATCCAACTCAAGGTACTGTAAGAGATACTTTCTCACCTAAAGTCTGTTGCCATGTGTTGATGCAAGATGGCAGATGATGTCTGCAAGGGTTCAGCCTTCCTCTTCCCTCTTCAGACTCCATGGGTCCAGCTTCTTCTGATCTCAACTGTAGGCTGGCATAGGGCTCGTCTCTCTTCCCGGGGCTAGTTTCTTTCCGGGCTCAGCTGCTCTGTTCTCTTCCAAAGGTCAGCTGTAAACTATCAGGCCAATGGCTCAACTCTCTTCTTGGGGCTGCAGGATTCTCTTCCGTGTCTATGGAGACTTCTCTCTTTTCTCACATATCTGCTTCTTCTCTGTGTATCTACTTCTGTGTTCTTGATTAAGCATCTGTTTTTCTGTGTTCTTGATTAAGCCCACCACAGGGACAGGGACCCAACCTTGCATACCCTAATGAAGTGGTGAAATCAAGGCCCTAATCTTGATTTAATCAAGTAAACATAAAGCCTTTGAATTTAAATCAATTAAAGGATATATCATGCCCAGAGGAAGAGACTAGTTTACAAACATAATCTATATCTCTTTTTGGAACTCATAAATATCAAACTGCCTCAAATACAATGTGGAAAGTATTGATGGTCAACCTGGTGCCTTCACTTGCTATTTGGATGAAGGACTTGCAAGAACTACCACTGGAAATAAAGTTTTTGGTGCTTTGAAGGGAGCTGTGAATAGAGGCTTGTCTATCCCTCACAGTACCAAACGATTTCCCAGTTCTGATTCAGAAAGCAAGAGATTCAATGCAGAAGTATATTGGAAACACATCATGGGTCAGAACACTGAGGATTATATGTATTATCTAATGGAAGAAGATGAAGATGCTTACAAGAAGTAGCCTTAAAGATAGTACCCTTTCTCAAAACTATGGAAAACATTAAAGGGCATTTACTAGGCAAGTGTCAAATCAAGAAAATACAGTGTCAAAGAACTGTAGGAAGCTCCTGGCACCCTTGCTGGCTCCCATCATAGCCCTTCCCCAGAGCTGGTGATCCCTCTATGGATCACTGTTATCCTAATGGCTGGGAAAAACTGACCTAGGAAACTCCTCTCCAACTTCTTGTCCCTCCTAAATCTGTCCTCCAGGCAAAAGCAGCTTGGGACAGTGAAAGCAGAGTAAGACACAATTGAGTCAGAGAGCCTAGGCCAAAGACTCACTTGCTTTAAGTCCTGCAAGGGAGCAACCAGAAGAGGAAGAAGATCTGTTTCCTAGAGAAGAGAGGGGTCATTTAAAATACTGTAAACAGGACAACTCCTAAGGCCAATAGAAAGCACAAGCCCAGGACAAGACACAGGCTCAGAGAATACAGGGAGGGCCCTGCATATTATAGTACCTTGGGCTGACCTTCCTGATAGGAGGACTGAACTCTGAAGGTGAGCATCAGCCAACACTTAGCTCATTTGAAAAGACTGTTAAGGGTGTTTCTGAGTTGGTTTATTTGGTTTTGTTAGCTCTTGGCCCTTAAGAAAATCTCTGTCATATCAGTAGCTGGATACAAACTCAAGAAGCAGACAGCTCAGGGACTAAATCCCAGAGTCAACATTAAAAAATGTTAAAATGTACAGTGTACAATAAAAGATTGCAAGACAAACAAAGATATAAGAAATGATGTCTCACAAAAAAAAAAAGAGGATAAAAATCCAGGAAACATCAATGAAGAAGACCAGGCTGTGGGCATACTGGAAAAGACTTTAAAAAAATTATCTACAATATATTCAAAGAGATGAAGAAAAATACAGAGAAAGAACTAAAGGATATCAGGAAAATAATGAACAAACAATATGAAAATCTCAATAAAGAGACAGAAAATTTAAAAAGGAACAAAACAGAACTACTGGAGTTGAAAACCACCATAATGGAAATGAAAAATTTCCAGGAAGATTTCAACAGCAGATTGGTGTTGGAAGAAGTAAAAATCAGTGAATTTGAAGGCAAGACAATTGAAATGGGCCAGGCTGTGGAGCAAAAAAAGAAAAAAAAAATTAGAAAAAGTTAAAACAGCCTAAGAGACCTGTGGGATGCCATAAAACATACCAATATACACATTATTGGTATCCCAGAGGGAGAAGAGAGGAGAATGGAACAGAAGGAATATTCAAAGGAATAATGACATTAAGCTCCCCAAACTTGGCAAAAGACATGAATATGTACATCCAAGAAGCCCAACAAACATCAAATAGGGTATATCTGAGAGAAATATGCCCAGAGCTATCAAGGTCAAACTGCTGAATGCAAAGGACAAGGAGAGAGTTCTGAAAGCTTCAAGAGAAGAGCATATGTTATGAAAAAGGGAGACCCAATTAAATTAAGTGCTAATTTCTCATCAGAAACCATGAAGTCAAGAAGACAGTGGATGAAATACTTAAAGTGCTGAGAGAAAACAATCGCCAACCAAGAAATTTATATCTGGGGCTGTTTTTCAAAAATGAGGGAAAAATTAAAACATCCCCAGGTAAAGAAAGCTTAGAGAGTTCATTACCACTAGACCCATCCTACAGGCAATTCTAAAGGGGGCTCTTTAGACTGAAAGAAAAGAAAATAGACAGTGGATCAAAGCAGCATAAAAAACATAAAGACCTCCAGTAAAGGTGACAAATACGGGTAATTATAAATGCCAGTACTACTGTATTATATTTTTTGATGTGTAATTCTACTTCCTATTTCTTACAAGTGCTAAAATGCAAATTCATAAAAAGTGATAAATCTATAATTTTGGACATACAATGCCCAAATGTATAATTTGTAACAAGTATAAAAGAAAGATGGGGGAGGGTGGGAGTATAGGAAATGTGTATGTGTATGCTATTGAAGTTAAGTTGTTATCAAATAAAAAATAATTGCTATATATATAGGATGTTAATTTTTTTTAAAAGGAAGTATCAGGGGTTGAACCCGGGACCTCAGACATGTGACGTAGACATGCAACCACTGAGCTACACCCACGCCACAGGATATTAAATTTTCAAACCATGGTAACCACAAAGAAAATGTATGAAAAATATATCCAGAAAAAAATTAGAAGGGACTCAACATGGTACAATGCAAAAAAAAACACAAAACAAGTAAATACAATAGTAGGTAGGCAATGATGAAAGAATTGAAGGTCAAAAATGGTATAAGACTTAAAAAGACTAAATATTATCAAAATGGCAGAAGAAAGTCCTGCATTATCAAAAGTTAATTTAAATGTAATGTGATTAAATTATCCAATCAAAAGGCAGAGATTGGTAGCATAGACAAAAAAAGCATAAGCTTATTTATAAGAAACTCACCTTAAATTCAAAGACATTAGTCAGTTGAAAGTAAAACGATTGAAAAAATATACCATGTAAGTAGTAACCACAAGAGACCTGGGGTAGCTGTACTAACAACAGATAAAATAGACTTAAAGTAAAAAAGTCTTATGAAGGACAAAGAAGGTCATTATACACAGTTAAAGGGATCAATTCAACAAGATGACACTACAATTATAAATATTTCACTTCACCCAATAGCAGCAGAATACACATTCTTTTCTAGTACACATAGTTTGTTCTCCATGAGAGACAATATGCTAGGTCACAAAACAAACCTCGATAGCTTAAAAATATTGAAATCATACAATGTATCTTCTTGCACCACAATGGAATGAAACTGGAAATCTATAACAGAAGGAGAAATGAAAACTTTACAAATTAGTGGAAATTAAGCAACAACAAACTCTTAAACAACCAATTATTTAAAGAGGAAATCACAAGGCAAATTAGGAACTATCTTGTGGTGAATAAAATGAAAACACTACATACCAAAACTATGGGATGCAGCAAAGGCAGTGCTGAGAGGGAAATTTATAGCTCTAAATGCTTACATTAAAAAAGAAGAAAGATCTCAAATCAGAGACCTAACCTCAAAACTGGAGGATCTAGAAAAATAAGAACAAACTAAACCCAAAGAGAGCAGAAGGAAGGAAATAAAGATTAGAGTGTAGATAAATGAAATAGAGAACAAAAAAGCAATAGAGAGATCAACAAAACCAAAAGTTAGTCCTTTGAAAAGTTCAATAAAATTGACAAACCTTTAGCTAGACTGACAAAGAAAAAAATGAGAGAGGACCCAAATGACCAAAATAAGAAATAAAAAGGACTATAAGAGTTTACTTTTATAACTCCACAGAAATAAAAAGGACTATAAGAGTTTACTATGAGCAACTGTATGCCAAAAATAAGATAACCTAGATGAAATGGACAAATTCCTAAAAATACACAAACTACCTACATTGACTCAAGAAGAAATAGATCTCAACAAAACAATAACTAGTAAAGAGATTGAGTCATCAGTAATCAAAAACTTCCCAACAAAGAAAAGCCCAGGACCAGATGGCTTCACAGGTGAATTTTACCAAATATATGGAGAAGAATTAACACCAATCCTGCCCAAACTCTTCCAAATAGTTAAAGAGGACAGAACTGCTTAATTCATTTTGAGGCCAAAATCACCTTCATACCAAAGCCAGATAAAGATACCAGCAGAAAAGAAAATTACAGACCAATATATATGAAAAAACAGTATATATGCAAAAAGTCCTCAACAAAATACTAGCAAACTGAATCCAACAGCATATTAAAAGAATTATACCCCATGATCAAGTGAGTTTTATCATAAGTATGCAAGGGCGTTCAACATAAGAAATTCAATTAATGTAATGTAATACAATCACATTAACAGAATGAAGGAAAAAAACACATGATCATCTTAATTGATGCAGAAAATGCATTTGAAAAAATCTAGCACCCCTTCTTGATAAAAACGCTTGGAAAACCAGGAATAGAAGGAAGCATCCTAACATGAAAAAGGACATATAGGAAACCCACAGCTAACATCATAATTATAGTGACAGACTGCAAGCTCCCTCTAAGATCAGAAACAAGATAAAATTTCCTATTGTCATCACTGTTAATCAAAATTTTACTGGAAGTTCTAGCCAGAGCAATTAGGCAAGAAAAAGAAATAAAAGTCATCAAAATTGGAATGGAAAAAGTAAAACTTTATTTGCAGATGACATGACCCTATATACAGAAAATCCTGAAAAATTCACAGCAAAGCTTTGAGAGCTAATAAATGAATTTAGCATAGTGGTGGTGTACAAGACAAACACCCCCATATCAGTAGTGTTTCTATGTACAAGCAAATAACAATAGGCAGAAAAAAATAAAGGAAAAAAATCCCATTTACAATAGTAACTAAAAGAATCAAATATCTAAGAATAAATCTAACCAAGGATGAAAAGGACTTGTATACACAAAACTACAAAACGTTGCTAAAAGAAATCAAAGAAGACCTAAATAAATGGAGGGACATTCGGTGATAATGGATTGGAAGACTAAATATCATTAAGATGCCAATTCAACCCAAAGCAATTTACAGATTCAAGACAATCCCAATCAAAATTTCAACAGGCATCTTTGCAGAAATGGAAACGGCAACTGTCAAATTTATATGGAAGGCTCAGGGGCCCGAATATCCAAAGCCATCTTAAAAAAGAAGGATGAAGTTGGAAGACTCACCATTTCTAATCTTAAATAGTATTACAAAGCCAGAGTAATCAAAACAGTATGGTACTGGCAAAACGACAGACATATAGACCAATGGAATCGAATTGAGAGTTCAGGAATCAACTTTCATATTTATGGCCAACTGATTTTTTTTTTAAAGATTTATTTATTTTTTATTTATCTCCCCCCTTGCTGCTTGTGCTGCTGTGTCCATTCGCTGCGTGTCTTCTCTGTGTCTGCTTATCTCCCCCTTGCTGTGAGGTCTTGCTGCATCAGCCCACGGCGCCGCGCGAGCCGGCCTGCCCTCACAAGGAGGCCTTGGGATGAGGACCTGGGGCCTCCCATATGGTAAACGGGGGCTCTATCCACTGAGCCACACCTGCTTCCCCAACTGATTTTTAACACAAGTGCCTAGTCCACTCAATTGGGAGAGCACAGTCACTTCAACAAATGGTGCTGGGAAAACTGGATCTCTATTTGCAAAAGAATGAAGGTGGACTCCTGTTTTACACCATTTACAAAAATCAACTCAAAGTGAATCAGTGACCTAAATATAAGAACCAGAACTGTAAAACTTACAAAAGAAAACAGGGAAGCATCTTCAGGATCTTGTGTTAGGCAATGGTTTCTTAGGGTTTATATCCAAAGCACAAGCACCAAAGAAAAAAATAGATGAATGGGACATCATCAAAATAAAAAATGTTTGTGCCTCAAAGGACTTTATCAGGAAAGTGAAAAGATAACCTATACAATGGAAAAATATCTGGAAACCACATATCTGATAAGGGTTTAATATTCAGAATGTATAAAGAAATACTACAACTTAACAGGAAAAAGGCAATCTAATTTAAAAATGGACAAAAGACTTAAATAGACAATTCTCCAAAGAATATATACAAATGGACAAAAAGCACATGAAAAGATGCTCTACATCATTAAACATTGGGGAAATGCAAATCTAAGCCACAATGAGATACCATTTCACACCCGCTAGAATGGCTACTATTAAGAAAACACAAAATTACAAGTATTGGAGATGATATGGAGACATATGAAAATTCATTCATTGTTGCTGGGAACGTAAAATGGTACAGCTGCTGTGGAAGACAGTTTGGCAGTTCCTCAGAAAGTTAAGAATAGAATTACCATATGACCTGGCAATCCCACTTGGTATATACCCAAAAGAATTGAAAGCAGTGTCTCAAACACATATTTGCACACCAATGCTCATAGTGGCATTATGCACAGTTGCCGAAAGATAGAAACATCCCAAGTGTCTATCAACTGATGAATAGATAAACAAAATGTGATATCTACACACAATAGTATATTACTCAGCCATAGAAAGGAATGAAGTTCTGATACATGTGACAACATGGATAAATCTTGAAGACATCATATTGAGTGAAATAAGCCATACACAAAAGGACAAATATTACATGATCTCATGGGTATATAAAATAATTAAAATAAGCAAATTTATAGTCAGGAACTAGAATATAATTTACCAGGGGCCAGGGAATTGGGGTAGGGAATGGAGAGTTAATGCTTAAATTATACCAAGCTTCTACTTGGGGTGATGGAAAAGTTTTGGTAATAGATGGTGGAGATGGAAGCACAGCATTGTAATAACAGTTAACAATGCTGAATTATATATTTGAATGTGGCTAAAAGAGGAAATTTTAGGTTGCATATATGTTATTAAAATAAACATTTTAAAAAATCCTTAGGACTGTACAATACACAGCGAACCCTAAAGTAAACCATGGGCTATAGTTAACAGTGCAATTATAAAAATGTTCTTCTAACAGTTGCAATAAATGTACCACATTAATGCAAGGTTTTAATAATATTGTGGTATATGGGAACTCTGTATTTTATGCATGATTTTTCTGTAAATCTATAACTTCTGTAATAAAAAATATATTTTTATAAAAAAACCTTTCTTTGAACCTTGATGACACCAAGTTGAGTGAAATCAGCCAGACACAAAAGAGCAAATATCATATGATCTCACTTACATGAAATAATTATAATATACACATTTATGGAGACAGAAATTAGATTACAGTGTACCAGGGGCAGTGGTGGGTGTGAGGAATGGGGAGTTAATGTTCAAATGTTACAGGTTCTGTTTAAGGTGAAGGAAAAGTTTCAGTACTAGATGGTGGTGATAATAGCGCAGCATTGTGAAAGTAATTAATACCACTAAATTGTATATTTGAAAGTGGCTAAAATGATTAATTTTAGGTTATACATGTTACTGGAATAGAACTGTACAACACATAGAGTGAACCCGTATGTAAACTTTGGACTATTGTTAATAATATAATTATACAAATGTTTCATCTTTTGTAACAAATGTATCACACTAATCCAAAATGTTAATAATAATAGGGAAAATTGTGGACAGGAAGTGGGGGGTTAGTGGAAATTCTGTACTTTCTGCATGGTTTTTCTGTAAACCTACAACTGTTCTGAAAAAATAATAATAAAATAAGAGGCTTCCAGCAGGATGGAGCTGCACAAGCCAAGACATAAAGGAAGGCAAATGCAAGGTACCAAGTAGGAAGACAGACACAGGATCTCCCCCTATGTAGCCAAACTCTACACTTAATACTTTACCATTAGAAGTCACTCTGCTGGAATATTATGTTTAAGAGAGAGACTGCCAAGATTTGAGTTCTGCTTCTGACACTTGGGTAAGTAACAACTTCCTGTGCATCAGTTTTCTCATCTGTAAAATAGATAATGGTACCCAACTCACAGGGGTTTGGGGAAGAATGAATTTTCACATGTAAAGGGCTTAGAGCAGTGTTTGGCATATAGTAAGTGCTCATTAAATGTTGGTGGTTATTATTTGTTTTAGTGAAAGATTTTTTTAAATTAAGGAAGTTGTGGATTTACCAAAAAATCATGCATAAAATATAGGATTCCCATATACTACCCCACCAACAACATCTTGCATTGGTGTGGAACATTTGTTACAATTGATGAAAGCACTTTTAAAAAAAATCATTGTGCTATTTTTTAAACAGTAGTTACCTTTGTTAGAATTGATGAAAGATTATTAAAATTGTATTATTATCCATCATCCATAATTTACATTAGGTGCATTTTCCCATGTATTACCCTATTATTAACATCTTGTATTAGTATCATATATGTGCTATAATTCATTAAAGAACATTATTATACTTGTATTATTAATGATATTGTTATTACTAGAAGCAACATCTTGAGCATCTGGGATCTAATCGTGTGGTTTTCTTTCCATTCTCAACCTTACCTTTTCTATATCATGCTTTACCCTTAGCCTAACTTTCCCATCATATATGGACTTGAGGATTTTTGTGGTCTAAGAGTTTCTATCTCTAAGGTCATGATTTTGGAGTTCCTTCTCTTTTCCCATTGCTGTGGTGTGATGGTGCCTCCTCTTCCTTAGGGTGTGTCTTCACTAATGGGTTTTGTGAGGACTCCTCAGCTAGCTGCAGCTGGTGGAGGCTGCCTTCCCACTATTGGTCATGGCTAATGACTTCCTCCTGGTCTTAGTTAACAGCAAATTTTCCACAACCCCTGCAGCTTATGTAAGCAGGAACAATGAATTATTTTTTATTTTTCAGGTCAGGAAACCAAGACACCAAGAGGCTGGCTGTCACTGAGTGAGTTCGCTGACTCTGTCCAGGGCTCTTTAAAACATGTGCTAATTAGTGAATATGGGCACAGCACAGTGGTGGTAATGACCAGAGATCCAAAGTGTCGGAACAGGTGGGGTGGGTGGCAAATCTCCCTCGGATGAGGATTCTAAGCTTGGGGAAGTGTAGACAGAGTTAGAGCTCCTCTCACTCCCCCTGCCATTTATGGCTCAGCATGGGACCTTGGGCCAATTCCTCTGAGCACCTTTGTGCTCATCTAGACAGCGATGTGGTTGGAATAAATGACCATCCTGGTCTTGCTGTGAGAAGCGGACGAGGGAGTGCCCAGAAGTTGACCGCTTCTTGTGGCTTCTCAGTTTCCTACGTCTGCCATAACCAAGGACCACAAACCAGGTGCCTCAAAACAACAGGAAGTTATTCTTTCACAGCGGAGTCTACAAGTATGAAACGAAGGTATTGGCAGGGCCATGCTCCCTCTGAAACCCGGAGGAGAGAATCCTTCCTTGTCTCTTCTGTCTTTGGGAGGTTGCCGTCCATCCTTGGTGTTCCTTGTCTTCTAAATGCATCACTTCAATCTCTGCCTCTGTAGCCACGTGGTTTTCTCCCTCATGTGTCTGTCCTCTTCTTATAAGGGCACCAGTCATCTTGGATTTGGGGTCCACTCTGCTCCAGGATGACTGCATCTTAATTTAATTAATTCTATCTGCATGTGAGGACAGTCAAGTTCGGGTGGCGGCCCCGGCCCTAGGACACCAATGAGGCAGCCCCTGTCTTCACATGGCCTTGGGCCTGTGTCCAAAGGTAGCTGATAGACCTAGCTTGTAGCCACTGTTCCCTAAACAATCCTGGGGTGGAGGACAGTTGAGAAACAATAACATAGTATGTTATGTAACCTGACTGACATGTTATGCTTACCCTTGTAGCAATATGTTATTGTATGCCAAGAATAAGACAATAAAAACCAACAGGGCAGCCCGAAGGTGAGTGATTGTTTGCTGCGTGGCTGCTGCCTGGTCTGGACTGTTATACTTCTCCTCGTGTGTTTTTTTGCTTGCCCCTCGCGCGAGTCCCTTTCTTGGACGTGGTTAACAATTGGTGTAGTCGGCAGGATTTGACGTGTTCTCCCACTGCTCCCTTGGCTGAGGAGGAAGTAGGGGGTACAGGCCCCAGGTGGCCACCCACCTGTGTGTGGGCTGGGGTGGCAGAGTGGCTGTCCTGCTGGTGTGCCTGTCCTGCAGAGATCCCAGGTAACACCCCAGCAGCTTTACTGAGTGCCCTGCAGCAGGCTGAGCCCCTGCTGGGTGATATGAAACCGCAAGCGGCAGCTACTTAGGTAGGCTGGATGTTCCTGCCCTTGCTTTGACATTGAAACAGGGCAGCCACTTGCGTGAACAGGAGAGGGAAATTGACCAGTTGCACAAGCAACTGCAGCCCTCGCATGTGCAGCTAGAGTGCTGAGACGTGTTGGTTAGCAGCAGTTCAGATGAGGAAGAAGAAGAAAGACCCATCCGACGAGCTCGTCCGGTTGTTATTTAGAAGATGAAACGACCAAAACATGGGGCAAGGAGGGGTCCCCATGGGGCAGCCCCATGTCGTCCAGCACACCGTGTACTGTCCCTGTACGCAGGCAGAACCAGTTGAATTGAGATGACAGTTTCAGCAGAAGCTGGGAGAGCCCATAGCTGCGTGGCTGCTGCGTCTGTGAGACGCGGGGGGTGGATGGCATTTTGTGCTCTGGAACTGAGATGGAGAAGGTAGCGATGCTTACTGGCCATCCCTTGCTGCACCAGCATCTCTTAAATGCGCAGCGGAATGCTAGGGGAGATCCCACCCACTCACTGATGGAGTGGCTCCAGACAGCGTTGTATGGTCTGGAATAACGCGGGAGAATTGTGAGACTCGGTAAACTGTGGACTACATATGCTGACCTTGTACAAGTAGTCTGGGAAATGGGCGTGCGCAGTGCCATCTTTGACGCCAATAACCAGAGACCTGATGCCAAGAGGTTTCCGAGTCGGATGAGGGACCTGCTCATGCAACATGCTACTGCCCCCTTGAGGGAACAGCCATGATGGCCAGTCTCAGCCGGGAGCCCACGGACCAAGGTTCGTCCGGTGGCGACAGGGGAGACATGTCCCCGTTGTGTTGCTTGAACCCCGTAAGACAGTGACCATAAAGCAGTATCATTTGCCAGGAAGGCATGAAGAAATATCGACTGTTACAGAACTGGTCAAGGTACAAATCCTCCATGAGGCCCGGAGCCCGTTTAATGCTCAGATGTGGCTGGTCCGTAAGCCGGATGAGACGTGGCTGGTCCGTAAGCCGGATGAGACGTGGCGTATGACTGTTGACTACCGAGAGCTCAACAAGGTGGTTCCTCTTTTACATGCAGCTGTGCCTTCTATTCTTAACCTAATGGATACTTTGACTTTGACACTGGAAACAAAATGACAAGTTTCCAGTGTTTTAAACTTGGCAAATGCCTTTTTCTCCATCGCCACCGCTGATGTGCAAGATGCAGTTTGCCTTCCTAGGGAAGGTCGACAGTGGACTTTTACTATGGGCTATGCTCACAGCCCCACCATTTGTCATGGTATAGTGGCTAAAGACCTAGAAAAGTGGCAACATGCCGGTGCCGTTGGGGTGTATCATTACAATGATGATGTAATGCTAAGCTCTGATCCTCTTGCAGATTTGGAGTGAGCTATGGAGACAAGCGGAGAAGCGCTATAGTCTCATAGTGAAGCAATTGGCAGCCATGTGCGCTGCCGCCCAGAGTACTGAGACCATAACCCGGGAAGCCCTGGTAAAGATATTCACCACCTATTCCATAAAAAGGTGGGTGCAGAATTGGATCACCCAGCCACGAAGTGGTGTGGCCCAGACAGTGACCCTGGCTAAGTGGGGAGCCTATTTAGAACAGAGGAGCACGTTTGCTTCCAGTCCACTGAGTAAAGAATTGCAGCAAGTTTTAAGTCCCTTAACGTATACTGGGACACTGGACCCAGAGACCCCCTTGCAAGTCCCCATGAGGGAAGTTCCCCTTACAAAGCCAGGGTAGGTACCGTGCCAGAACAGTCATGGTATACTGATGGAGCCAGCCGAGGGCAGGCGGCTCAGTAGACCACCGTAGCGGTGCACCCCAAACCGATACTATGTAGTATGAATTAGAGTTTATTCAGAGTAGCCAATGGGCTAAACTGTGAGCTGTGTGGCTCGGAGTTGGCTGTGAGGCCAGCCCCACTCCACCCCTGTGGGGACGATCCATGTGGGAAAACCTATAAGATTAGAGGTTGTCTAAAGAAGTGACAGTGTACTATGTAGCAGCTCACTGTCCCCTTTTGCTTCCAGGTAATGATAAAGTGGATCAATTGACTAAACTCACCTTGCAGGTAAACAGTGCTCAGAATGTGGCCATGTGGCTGCACCAGAAACTCCTACGAGCTAGAGTCCCCAAGATGATAAAAGCTGCACACCTTTGCGGTTTGGCTGTGAATGCAAAGGCCACTTAAACAACATGCCATACATGTCCTCGATGTTCTCTGTTACATCGGAGGCCACTGCCCAGGGCTATAGTCAAATTGAGTGAGAACGTATCCCACTCACAAGACGGCAGGTAGATTTTATTAGGCCATTACCTTTGAGTCGGCAGTGCTGATATGCCCTTATGGCTGTTAACATAGCCACAGGTCTGCTGACAGATGCAGAAGCATTGAGCCATGAGGCAGGGGTGACCCCCATCCAGGACGCACAGTCCCCGTTTAGAGCTGGGAGGGGGACAATCCCAAAGTCTGCATAGGGTGCAGATAAGGCCAGTTGAAGCTGGTCTGCTTGGTGGACAGCTGTGTCCATCCAGCCTAGGGCTGGCACCATGTGGTGTGAAGTAGGCTTTAGTCAAAGTGGCCAGTAGGCCAAACTGCAGGCAGTGTAGCTCGTTGTAAGGAAGAAAAAAAAACCCTTTAACTCTTGGTACTGATAGTTAAGCCGTTCTTGCACAAGTGGCGCAAAAGTCTGTGGATCATGGTCCAACAATTAAATGAGCGCCCCCGACAAGGTGGAGTAACACCCATAGAAGCCCTATTGCATAGAGCAGTGGCTCCGATCCAGTCGCAAATTACAACAAAAGACCCTTTACTGAAGCCCCAAATGGGGCCACAGGGACATATTCTGTTACCAGCTGTGACTGTGCTCCATGGTGGAGAAACTAAAACCATGGTATGACCTTGGACCCTGAGGGCACCCCATGTGGGGTGGCTCACTCTTATTGCTCCCTGGGGAACAGGATTACAAAGGAAATTGTCAATCACACCTTGGATAACCAATGTTTGGCCCTTGCAGGTAGAAGTGACGGCGCCGTCAACAGCAGAAACAATTTTGAAAGGAACGCTTATATTGGCTTTCTGGCCATAATGAGTTTCCCCATTTTGATGCAGTTTGAGGATGTGGCACCACAGCCCTCAGTGGACGGGTCCCATGTGTGGTGCACTTGGCCCGGCCTCATGCCACAGGGTGGAACATTTGTCGTGGGATGAGTGATTAGGTTGCATCCTCTTAGATGGACATGAGTTACCCATTTGTCACTCTTTCTCATTTGTCTTATCACCCTTAGGATGCATGCCAACAGTTTGCTTGCTTGGGCCCATACCTATGCTCGAGTGTACAACAAGTCTCATTGCTGGGTGTGTACAGAACTCCCGGCTAGTTCAGCAGAAGGCCTCATGTGGAGCATTGCCTCTTCCACCTGGGACAATTGGACCTAGCTAGAGACTGCTGACCGAACGACTCCGGAGTGGGAAGTCATCCATCACCACATCGAACGCTTATTGCACCGGGACGTGGACTCAGCCCGGCCGTGGTTTGGCTATGCCTTATATAAAGGATGGGGCTGGCTTCCTGCTGAACATGTAGAGTTGTGTAGCATTGCATCTAATATATAGAACAAAAGGGGGACCCCCACCAATGAGCTGGGGAGGCTCCCGTACATATGTGCAATGTTACTCAGAATGTTACAGGTGGCTCACATTGGTGGCATGGTCTACCATATGTAGGTACAAAGCCCACGGACCAGCTGCCCAAGGGACATTTATGGGTTTGTGGAACTCATGGGTGGCCATATCTTCCTGCTGATTGGACAGGGTGATGTACATGGGGACCCCCCTTGATACCGGGGCGGATCTTATCCACCCTGCCCCAGTTACCCCAGAACTGGGATACTGTATATCACAGATGGCACAGAACCTGGCGAGCTCCATGGTGGGTCTACCCATTAGCTATACTTATTTGGAGGCACGGCCATTAAAGTAGAATTAGATGTAGAAGCCTTGGCACAGCATACCGCGCAAGCTTTAAATGCTTCTGAGTATACGATTGCCCAGTTAACAGAGGAGACTGATCAAATCCATCTCATTGTGTTACAAAACCACATGGCCTTAGATTTACTTACTGCAGCCCAAAGGGGGCATATACGCCTTAATACATACTGAATATTGTGTGTACATTCCCGATCATAAAGAATCCATTCAGGCTGCTCTAAAGGACATGAACCGTGAGGTCCAGCAAATCCAACAATTACAAGCTGACCTGGTATGGGACTGGTGGAACTCCCTAGGAACCTGGAAATGGGGATGAGGGGGCACCCTCATCGGGATGGGATGTATACTGTCAGTTTCTTGCTGTGTATATTGCCGTTGTGGCATATGGCTGCAGTGTACCCCCGCTATTTCCAGGGCCATCACCCTCAGGGGTGGAGTGTGAGGATGGTCAAGTTCAGGTGACGGCCCCAACCCTGGTCAGCTGCAGGCAGCTGGCTGTTGGTGCCAATGAGGCGGCCCCTGTCTTCACATGGCCTTGGGCCTGTGTCCAAAGGTAGCTGATAGACCTAGCTTGTAGCCACTGTTCCCTAAACAATCCTGGGGTGGTGGACAGTTGAGGAACAGTAATATAGTATGTTATATAATCTAATTGGCATGTTATATAGCCTGATTGACATGTTATGCTTACTCCTGTATCAATATGTTATTGTATGCCAAGAATAAGACAATAAAAACCAACAGGGCAGCCCGAAGGTGAATGATTGTTTGCTGCGTGGCTGCTGCCTGGTATGGACCGTTTTACTTCTCCTCCTTGTGTGTTTTTTCGGTTGCCCCCCGCGTGAGTCCCTTTCTTGGACGCGGTTAAGACTGCAACAAACCTGTCTTCAAATAAGGCCACATTCTGATGTTTTTGGGGGTTAGGGCTTCAACATATCAACAGCCTCCAAAACCAAGACAGTAAATAGCCTTAGCACTGCATACACAATGCTGGCTTCATCCAATGTGGAATATTTTGGCCCCCAGCCTTACAGAGGACTGTATTTTAGTGGACTCTGGGGGCTCTTCACAAATAGAGGAAGGACTCCAAAACTTTCTCCCTGCCAGTTCTTTATCTTGTCCTTACCTTTGCCTATTTCAAAATCCTATTCCCACAGGAGTGTCACTCCCCACAACCTTGGGGAGTCTGATGTGTACACTTTGCCCTGCTTCTCTCTTCTCTCCCCTATGTATCACTGCCTCTTCCTTCCCACATGCCCTGTCCAGTTACCAACAGATTCTCCATCTGTGCCACTGCCCTGGCTGACACCCTTTCCCTCTCCCTAAATCTTACCCTAGTGTCCTCCTCTCCCCGTTGTACTCCTATATTCTCCACAAGGCTGTCTCCTTGGAATTCCAACATTTCATGCATTTCTAAAGGATTCACCTCAGGATTCTTCTAAATGGCAAGCTACCCTACTTAATTTAAATCATCATTTGGTTCCTCCAAATTCAATTTATAGTCACCTTTTCCAGAAACACAGCTGCCATAGAAAGCCTCTCTGGTGCTTGCAAAGCATTCACAGTGGTTATATCTAAGCACTTCTGTAATATTAATACTCTACTTCCGTATTTTGCAGTTGTTTTAGTAAGACCCTTTACAATATTAAATATTGATTCAATTTAATGAATGCCAGACAAAGTTCCAACATATGATCCAAGTAACTATTGAGCTTTTATTAGGAATGTCTTGGGCTCTGAACCATGTAAATTAAAGTCTTAGTAATGACCTGCTAGTAATAGTCAAGCCCATCAGCAAACCTTAGGATACAGAGGTAAGACTTTTCTAGCTAATATCCATTTCATCACCAATTTTCTACCTGCTGCAATCTCTGTTATATCCCCTCCTCTCCTTTCTCAGGCCTTGGGTTTCACTGATGGAGCTGCAGCAATCATCTCCAGCTGACCTGCTTTGCTACACGGTAAGGGAAAGACAGAATTCAACATGCAAGGATTTTATAGACAAAACACCTGGGAGAGAAAATGGGCAGGCATTGGAAAAGGTTGGAAGAGCCATTGGATCACAATATAACTCTGATCCCAAAGGGAGGCGAGAGGGAAGCACTCCTCCACTATTCATTCTAATTTCCCCTCACCCTCAGCTATCACCTCAGCAGGTCTTGGTGTCTTACCTGGCAGTGTGACCCAAACATTGATTCCTGAGGCACCTGAACCCTTGAAGCATCATACCCCTCTCAGTCTGAGATTGCTGCATGTGTCTGCTCACAGTTACAATGGAGAAAAGGAGTACCAGGAGGCACCCACGTGGCTCACCTGGATTCCACTGGATTCTTCCCTCCCCCCTCACGTAAAATTAGCCCTACTGGCTCCTGCTCATCAGCTCAATTACTTCTACTGGCATATAGTGTCCCGGGTGTAAGCAGTCCAGAGTGCCCTGGTGAAATCTGTAACTTGTAATTCAGTGGGACCCTCACTGTGTTTCCTGGCAAGAGTGTGCCCTCTTTGGGGACCAAGACTGTATTGGTCAGCCAAAGGGGTCCTGATGCAAAAGACCAGAAATCTGTTGGCTTTTATAAAGGGTATTTATTTGGGGTAGAAGCTTACAGTTACCAGGCCATAAAGCATAAGTTATTTACCTCACCTAAATCTGTTGCCACGTGTTGGGGCAAGATGGCTGCCGACGTCTGCCAAGAGTTCAGGCTTCTTGGGTTCCTCTCTTCCCAGGACTCCATTTCTCTCCAGGCTCAGCTGCTGTGCTCTCTCCACAAGGCTTGCTGTAGACTATCAGGTAAACAGCTCTGTCTCTCTCCCCAGGGCTTCTGCCTTGTCTAAGGAGCCATCTCTATGCCTCTGTGTTCTTCTCCTGTGTATTCACTTCCCGGTCTCCAGCTCAAAACTCCAGCATCAAAAACTCCAACTCAACCCGCTGCTCTGCCGTGTAGTTTTATCTGTGAGTCCCCGCCCCCTTGGTCCTACTGACGTGGCCCAATCAAAGCCCTAATGATAATTGAATCACATCCAGGCACAGACCAGTTTACAAACATAATCCAATATCTATTTTTGGAATTCATAAACAATGCCAAGCTTCCACGAAGATCTTCAATCCTGCAAAGCCCAGAGTTATGGGAATAGGAAACATACACCATAGGGAGAGATTAGCAGTGATAGCTATAGATGCTGGGCTGCCCTAGGGGTGCTGTGCTCTATTAACCATCTCCACATATCCCTAGTGGCCAAGCCCCTCACCTTCCAACCTTCCTGTTCTTACTGGAATTGTGGCCTCTTGGCTTTTGGGTGGAGCATCACTACCTAGCTTCCATTGTTTGGGAGGGGGAGACCTTCCCCAGGCACATTAAGAAGACCAGCTCTGTGAGCGCCTCTGTGAGCCCTTAATGAAACATTATTCTCTGGTGGGTTTTTGACTATACATAATACAGCCATTCCAGCCTTTCTAATCCTTCCTCTACTGTCCATGAGGGCAACATGCAGCCAGAAGAGGAGGTAAGGGCAAGTTCTGAGGGGGTACCTGTTGCCTTGTAGGGGAGAGGCTTCTGAAGCTTCTTTAGCCTAGCTCATAATAGGGAAGAGAGGGTTCACGTCTGCAGCCCCAGAGAGTCCAGGCAGATTGCAGAGTCAGTACCATCAAGGCATCCATCCACGTATCCCTTTTCCATGTTTCAGGATTCCAGGTTTTATCCAACAGGGCCCTGACCTTGCAAAACAGACCTACCTTGACTGAGTGTTCAGAAGTTTCTGGAGTTCTATAACTTTAAAAATTTAGGTCTTCAGCTCAGGTCTGTCTGCTCTTCTACCACAGGCATTGGGAGCCTCTCTGTAAGCTACACCTGGGCTCTCTGGCTTTTCATAGCTATTACCTGCTTGTAGCTCAGTCTCTCATTATCCTTCTGCAGGGCATCAATTCAACTGTGCAGGAGCTGGCTAATTGCTCTCTTTATAGATATTTCACTCCCCACATTTTCCAAATCATTGCACTTGCATCATTCCTCCACCGGGACATTTCTTAGATCACCTCCAGAGAAATCCTTAGCAACTGAGCCACCATGATGTGCCAGAGACTCTCCATGGCCCACCTACCAACCTCTTTATCTGCTGAGTGGTGGGTGAGTGGGTCCCAAATCCCCATCTTACAGCTTTTCTCAGACCATGTGTCTGGGTCCTCTGAGAAGTAGAAGCCAAGAAGGATTAAATGTGCAAGGACTTTATCAGAGGAAGCTGCTGTGAGAGAACAGTGGAGGAAGGGAGCTGGGGAGGGCTAGGAGAGGTGTCAGACCTCCATGCAAGTCTTCTCCCTTGAAGGAGAGGAGCAAGAACGGTTGGGTGGAAGTGGCCTCGCCTGCCATGCAGCCTAAGCATGTTTGGGCAAGGCCATCGGGAGTCCTCCTGCCAAAGTCAGAGGAGGAGTCCTGTGTCTCCCCCAAGAGTGCTTGCCTTACTGTCCCTGCTGGGCTCCGTCACTGGCTGGGAGCAGCCTGTGGGAAGCCCAGCCTCCATGCAACATGGCGATGGATTCCCGAGTGCAGCAGCTCGGGCCCTGGGTCGATTACTCTCTGTGGTTGGAGATGTGAGAGGCACACTTTTATGTTTGCCAATACTCACTCTTCAAAACAAAAGCCAAATCCTGTGCTGCAGCGTTCATGGCCTCCCACAGGAGGACCCCAATCTGTCTCTAGTCTTGTCTCCTATGCTTTGGCTTTACCTCTATGCTTCCACCAAACAGGGCCATCCTCTGATGTGCTCGCCCCAAAAGCCTCCGCTTCTGGTCCATTACTCACCCCCATCTCTGTGCTTGGACCGCAAGACAATCCCCTAGTCACCTTCACCCCCACCACATTCAACTTCCTAAATCCTGACTTTTGACTTTAATCATGGTGCCTTTGACTAAAAAGAACTGACACTCACCCAAGACAGCGTGAGGAGAGAGAGATTTTTATAAGGAAATGGAATTCTCTAGAAACCCTACGGCAGGAAATACCACCAGGCCTTACGCGGGGCTGGGACCATGTCCTGAACAGGCATGAGAAATCAGTGCTCTCTTTTCTTTTCCCACTCCCCCCACGCCCCCTTCCCACCCCCTGCTTCACTACTTAACTCCCTTCCAGTTACTGCCATGCACCACACCACGACTTCCCATGGGGGTCCCAGGGCCTGAAACTGGCCCAAATGATCGTTTTCAGGCCTCACCCTGGTCAGGTTAGCTGGTGCTGTCCTTAGGTCTCCCGTTGCCGACTCAGCTGGGACTGCTGCTGAAGAGAGCAGGTTGGGGGTTTTCGTTTCCTTGGCTGCTCAAGCAAATAACAACGGAACGGATCGGCTAGAACAATGGCAATTTATTCACTCACAGGCTGAGGCTGGGAAAAAGTCCAAATCAAGGCATCATCAAGGCGAGGCTTTCTCCCTGAAGACTGAGGAGTTCTGGGGCTGGCTACCGGTGAACGCTAGTACTTAGTTTGCCACATGGCAAGGCACAGGAGGCATCTCTGGGTCTTTCTCATCTCTTCCAGATTCCGGTGATATTCAGCTTTGGCTGCTCCCTCTGTGAATTTCTCTCTTACTGTTTAAATTTCACTCTGCTTATAAAGGACTCCAGTAATAGGATTAAGACCCATCCTGACGGAGCTGGGTCACACCTTAACTGAAACAGCTTCATCCTAAGGCCTCAGGAATGGATTAAATTTAAGAACATGTTTTTCTGTGGTACATAAACCTTCAAACCACCACACTGGGCCAGCTGGCTAACAGGCCCTTTGATCATCCTTTGAGGAGGTGTAAGCACCACCTTCCCCATGAAGCCTTTCTGTGAGACATTATCTCTCTGCTTCAGCAATCTCAGTGTACTTCCTTTCTTGTATTGCTGTTAAAACGCGCCTGTCTTATTTCTGCTGCTAGAGCCCAGGGATGCATCATGTGCTCAATTAACATCCATTGAATGAATGAATTGAATGAATATTGAGAATTTTTTGGATTTCACTTTTAGTAGCTGTTATACTTGTACAGTGAAAAAGGCACCTGGTGTGTGTGTGTGTGTGTGTGTGTGTATGTGAACTCTATATTGCTAATAATTTATTCCTTTTGAGGGGCTAGAAGTGAAAAGACTCCAAGTTCCCAGGAAGAAGGAAAACACTAGGAGGTAAATCTAAACGCTAAAGTGGGACCATCTAGAAGGTTCCAGGTTTTGAATATCTATTACTTGCTTTATCTCTTCCTCTCTCTCCTACTATATCAGTCATGTGAAAGGTGCTCCCTGGTTTGTATATTCAAAAGCATTGTGCTGGGAGTAGAGAGACAGGGCTTCTGGGACTAAGCCTGCCACTAACCAGCAAAGCGGCCTTGAGCAAACCTCTGCAGCTCTCTGGGCCTCACTTATGAAGTGAGCAGGTCTAGTTCAGGGGCCCTGAGGCTTTCTGAGGCTGACATTCTGATTCTGACCTTTCCTTCCTAGAGTTTTCACAGCACAGGAAATGGCATTAAACTCTAAACAGCAACCCCCACCCACCCCCAGGGAGTGGAGGTTTAATGGGAAGATTAAGTTGATCTGGTTTGTTTTGTAACCTGTAAATATTGACTGGTCCTTCTATTTTAGAAATGCTTAAAAACAGAAATAAAAATGGAAACACATAATACCTTTTGATTAAAAAAAAAAAAAAGGAAAAAGGCACGACAAAATACAGGATTGGCTTTAGGGTCCGTTCTGCCTGTGCCTTTAGTTCTTGGCTGCAGAAAAGCAGAATGGCGGCATCCCTTATTGAATTAAGGAGGAAAAATGAGGCACTTCATATAACATTAATGACTTTACTTTTTTTCAATAGGTAGTACATGCACATGGTGCAAAATAGAAAGGGTACAAAAGAGAGTAGCGTGGAAGGCAGGCAGCCTGCTTCCTTTTCAGCCAGCCAATTCCCCTCCCCAGAGGCAAGGTCTGTTACTGATTTGGGGTGCACTCTTCTAGAGCTAGGATGAGGTCTTTTGAAACCTTGTTCTCTTTCACTTTGCCATCTGATTTCTGCTCTTTGGTGAGCAGGTGATGTTTATTCATGGCCAGGTTTCATTTCTTCTAGGCTTATTTCTGCAAACCCTTCCAGGGTCGTTAAAGAACATCTAAAATGTGGTGTGGCCCTGTAACTTTGATCTGACTGCTTAATTGCCTTTACTAATCACACCAAGATCAAGCAGATAAAAATAGCCTCCAGGGTCAGCAGGGTGAGTGAATCCCACTGATTGGGGTTTTGGAAGGCAGCGGAAGACTGAGCTCTAATAGACTCCTAGAGGCAGCCTGAAATCATTGCCTTAATTAAATAAACTAACCTTAACTATTAAAGCTATGTGAATATTTTGACACTAGGTTTTAGATTTACATAATGAGAAGCAGAAAGAAAATAGGAGTGCACTTCCTGGAAAAGATTTCAATTTTTTTTCCTACTTGCTCTGTCCTAAGCAAAAAGAAAACATACCCCACCACCCACCCCCTATGCAGGTTTTCACTTAAAAGAAGCTTCTGATTGAGGGACTAAGGCTTGTGTTTCTGAATCTTTGCTACTGCCTTTTCCTTATTTTAGAATTTTCTCCTGCTCTCTAATCCATGTCCTCTAAAACCTGGCTTGAGGCTCACCCCCTGCGGGAATGCTTCCAGGATTAATCCCAGATCTTTCAGAAGTATTCTTTATCTTTTGTCTCAATCCTTATGCAGCCAGTCTAGAATATGTTATTTTGTTCTTATGGATACATTCCTTTGTAACTAATTTTTAGGTGTTTCATATGTGCATATTTCATCTTTCCAAATGGATTGTGTGTTATATGAAGTCTGAGATTATGTCTTCTATTTCTTTCCTATTTCCCCAGTCCAAGCTCATTATGTTACCTATCAAATATGTACTTTTCCAGTAATCTTGGTATCAAGGTAAATGATGTCATCATCCACACAGCCTCCCAAGCTAGATTCCCTGAGTTATCCCTAAGTAGGCCTTCTTTTTTTTTTGCCCCTATATCCAGTGAGTCACTAAATCCTGGAAGTCAAAAATATTTCTCAAGTCCAAAGATTTCCCCCATTCCCGTCACTATTATCTTGGTTCAGTTTCCTGAACAGTTGTGATCCCTCCACTTGGCCCTGTGCTTGGCTTGTACTTGACATTGAGAAAAGTTTTTCAGATGGATGACTTCCTCTATCATGCTTCCCTGCAAAGAACCTCAGTAAAAGTCAAGCAGCATGAAGAGTCAGGGCCTGCAGCTGTTTTCCTTAAGCATTACCCATGTTCTGATGGTGCAACCCATCATGGATTTCCAAATCTTTTGACCACTCTGTCACCACTTCGGCTGTTCCTGGGACATCCCACGGAAGCATTCCAGAAGCCTCACTGCCCTTCCCATGGGCTTTCAAGTTTCCAAAAAATTCCAAATGGGTTCTAATAGTTGTCTCTTTGTGAACAGCTGAATGTGTATGTGTGTCACCCTCGGGATGTCACAGACACAAAGGGATAGGTGAGGGTGATGGAGCAGAAAGTGACTTAATCTTCTCCAAATCGAGGAGGAGGGAATGTCTTATGAAGGTTAGTCATTCCTCAGTCCACACTGAGCCATTCTTCAGTGCTGTTTTACAGAGGGTAAGACGGGATACTGGAGACAAGGAAAAGCAGCTATAGGCCTGGCCTCCCTCCCAGGGGGACACTAGATAGTTCTGAATGATCAGTCATTAATCACCTGTTCATATGTATGGGTTATTTATAAATTGAACATCTGTACTTTGAATATTGTTAGTTTATGAATACACAGGCAAATTGTTTATTTTGGTGTTTGGATGGATTTTGAAAAAAAAAAAACAACACCAAAAATCTTTAGGTTCAACAGTTGAATTCAACAAATATTTACTGAAGACTTATTTACAAAAGGGTTTGGTATAAGCTTTAAGGAAACAAATCAGACTAAGAATAATGACCTGCCTTCAAAGTATTCTAAATTTAGCAGGGGAGAATAAACAATCTATTTGGTTTGGTCCCACAGAGATAGACTCTTTTCTTTTCTTACCAATATCTATTAAAGCGTGTCAAAAAAAATTAAGTGTATTTCAAAAAATAACATGACCACACCAAAAACAACAACAACAACAACAAAACAAAACATCACTACAAAAGAAACTAACCCAAGTAACCCAAAGTAACTTTGGGTACAATGCCTTGAATACAATACATTGACTAAACACCCTTAGCCTAAAAACAAGAAAACTGCAAAAATGAAACTTGAATTCTGCTTGTAGATTTGCTTTTCACAGTGGTATGTATGTAGCAACTCAGAACTATTTTCTGTGTATTGTAGGATTGAGCAGATGAGAACTTTTATCAATGCCATTGAAGCCAGGACTTATGCTTTGGAGAAGGAAGAGAACCTGCTCTCCCTTGTTCCTTTTCTTTTTTTCCATAGCACTCACAATCTTCTCAAATCTTATATAATTTACTTATTATGTACACTATTTAGTGTCTGTCTTTTTCCTTTGAAATACAGCTCTGCCAGGGCCAGGATCTTTGCCTATTTCGTTCACTATTTGTGCCTAGAATAGTGGCTGAAACATGGTAGGTATATATACAATATATCTATATATATAATGAATAACTGGAGCTAGTGGTGGAAATGTAGATTAGATAATGGAGAGTATTTGATAACAATATTGAAAATATTTGGATTTCAGCCTGCAGGCAGTGAGCCTGCCAAGAGTTTTGAATGGATTGTGATGTAATGAAAACAGTGCTGGAGGGGATTGTTCTGGCGTCTGTCTGCAAGTCACGGGGAGGCAGAGAGGCAGGTGAGGAGGCCCTAACATCCAGGGAATTTTTCAGGACTCTCACAGTTGCAAGTGGCAGAAACCCAGTTCACACTGGTTGAAGCAGTGGATATATATTCGGGAATTTTGGTTTTGGACACACTGTGCCCAGGACTTGTTCACCTGGCGGCTGGAGAGGGTTCCAGCAGAGCAAGCGGAAGTGTGCAACGTCTCTCGAGGCCTAGACTCAGAACTGCTCCATTCGATTGGCCAAAGCAACCCAGAAGGCCAGCCCAGATTCAGAATGTGGAAAAACAGACTCTACCTCTCGATGGGAGTCGCTGTAAAGCCATTGCACAGGATGTGGATACAGGGCAGTGGGAAGGATTGTGGCCATTCTTGCCACCTGCTGGAGTAGGACTAGCTTGGGTCTGGGCCCTTCTTCCCATGGGCAGTGTGGTCACAGCAGAACCTGCTGCTGGAGTGAAGCTTTGTCACCTGGGGTGAACTGGAAGGCCCCTCTCAACTCCCCACCGTATCCTCTTCCCAGCCTCGTTCAGGGAAGGAACCAGTCCAGCTTCCGGACCTGGTCTGGCATCTGTTTCCATAATTAAAGCTGGCTTTACATGTAGGCAAAGGAGGCGGTTGTGGACATGATATAATTTTTTTTTTTGAGGTCCACTGGGAAAGTCTTGCCCACCTCTAAAAATGTTTCTCCTCCTTTTCCAAGGGGGTTGCTGGCCCCTTAAATTCTACCACCACAAATACTTGGGACGTGGACTATGGAATCACTTACTGTTAAAGCCAGGAAGGAAATTCCTCATTAATAACGATGATTCTGAAATCCAGGATGTTTAAACCATTGGTCATGTTTACCCAGCTTTTTAGTGAAATTAACTGCTTTGGATGAAGATGTTAAAAAGCAGAAACTTGGTTCCTCAAAAAGTTAAACATAGAGTTACCATATGATTCATCAATTCCACTCCTAGGTATATACCCAAAAGAATTGAAAACAGGAATTTGAACTAAATACTTGTATACAAATGTTCATATCAACACTATTTACAATAGCCAAAAAGGTAGAAACAAATTAAATGTTCATCAATAGATGAATGGATAAACAAAATGTGGTATACATACCATGGAGTAGTAATCATAGAAATAAAGTACTGACACACGCTACAACATGGACGAACCTCAAAAAATTATGCTAAGTGAAAGAAGCCAGACATGAAAGGACAAATGTTATATGATCCCATTTATATGAAATATCCAGAAGAGGTAAATATTGGAGATTGCCAGGAGCTGTGGGGGGAGGGGTTAGTAGGGAGTGACTGCCTAATGAGAATAGGGTTTACTTTTGGGGTGAATAAAATGTTCTGGAACTAGATAGACATAGAAGTTGCACAGCATCATGAATGTACTAAATGCCAATGGCATGTTAATTTTATATGATGTGAGTTTCACTTCACTAAAAAAAAAAGGG
>JAQZBX010031651.1:0-26218 GCA_029593785.1 Cabassous unicinctus
CAAAATTTATGGGATACAGTGAAGGCAGTCTTGAGAGGGAAATTTATAGCCCTAAATGCCTATATTAAAAAAAAAAACGTGAAAGGGCTAAACTCAAAGATTTAACAGAACACTAGAGAAACTAGAAAAAGAACAGTAAACCAATCCCAAAGCAAGCAGAAAGAAAGAAATAATAAAGATTAGATCAGAAATAAATGAAAATTAAAACAGAAAAACAATAGAGAAAATCAATAAAACCAAAAACATGTTCTTTAAGAAGTTGAATAAAATTGACAAACCCTTAGCTATACTAACAAAGGGAAAAAAAAGAGAAAATGCAAATAAATACAATCAGAAAAGAAAGGGGGGAAATTACAAGTGATCCCACAGAAATAAAAAGATTCATAAGAGTATATTATGAGATATTATGTATGCCAACATACTAGACAACCTAGATGAAATGGACAAATTTCTAGAAATGCACAACCAAAGTACACTGACGCTAAAAGAAATACAAGAACTTAACAAACCAATCACAGTTAAGGAGATTGAATCCATCATCAAAAATCTCCTAGGAAAGGAAAGTCCAGGACCAGATGACTTCACAGGTGAATTCTACCAAGCATTATGAAAAGAATGAACACCAATCCTGTTTAAACTCTTCCAAAAAATTGAAGAGGAGGGGAAATTACACAATACATTTTATGAAGCCAACATCACCCTAATACCAAAGCCTGATAAAGATTCTACAAGAAAAGAAAATTACAGACCAATCCCTCTGATTAACATAGATGCAAAAATTCTCAAAAAAATATTTGCAAATTGAATCCAACAGCATATCAAAAGCCTTATATATCACGACCAAGTGGGATCTATTCCAGGTATGCAAGGCTGGTTCAACATAAGAAAATCAATCAATAAAATACACCACATTAACAACTTGAAGGAAAAAAACACATGATCATCTCAATCGATGCAGAAAAGGCATTTGACAAAATCCAGCATCCTTTTTTGATAAAAGCACTTCAAAAGATAAGAATAGAAGGGAAATTCCTCAATATGATAAAAGGCATATATGAAAAACCCACAGCCAACATCATACTCAGTGGGGAAAGGTTGAAAGCTTTCCCTCTAAGATTGGGAACAAGACAAGGATGCCCACTGTCACCATTGTTATTCAATATTGTACTAGAAGTTCTAGCTAGAGCAATTAGACAAGAAAAAAAAATAAAGGTTTCCAAATAGGAAAAGAGGAAGTAAAATTCTCACTGTTTGTGGATATCATGATACCTTACTTAGAAAATCCTGATGTATCCATGACAAAGCTACTTGAGCTAATAAATGAGTTCAGCAAAGTGGCAGGTTACAAGATCAACATGCAAAAATCAGTAATATTTTTGTACACTAGTACTGAACAACATGAGGAGGAAATCAGGGGAAACATTCCATTTCCAATAGCAACAAAACGTCTCAATTAGCTAGGAGTTAATTTAACCAAAGAAGTATCGGATCTATATGCAGAAAACTGCAAAACAATGTTAAAAGAAATTTAAAAAGACCTGAAAAAATGGAAAGACACTCTGTGTTCATGGATTGGAAGAATAAATATCGTGAATATGTCAATCTTACCCAAACTGATTTATAGATTCAATGCAATACCAATCAAAATCCCAACAGCTTACTTTACAGAATTAGAGAAGGCAATTACCAAATTCATCTGGAAGGGTAAGTGCACCCAAATAACCAAAAGCATTCTAAAAGAAAGAGTGACATGGGAGGAATTCCACTGCCTGAACTTGAAACATATTACAAAGTTACAGTGGTCAAATCAGCATTGTAATGGCATAAAGATAGACACATTGATCAGTGGAATAGAATTGAGTATCCAGAAATAAACCTTCACCTATACAGTCAACTGGTTTTTGATAAACCTACCAAGTCCATGTTAATGGGAAAAAACAGTCTCTTCAACAAATGGTGTTGGGAGAACTGGATATTTATAACCAAAAGAATGAAAGAGGACCCCTATCTCACCCCCTATACAGGAATCAACCTAAAATGGATCAAAGACCTAAATATAAAAGCCAGGACCATAAAACTCCTAGAAGTAAATGTAGGGAAACATCTTCAAGACCTTGTAGTAGGTGGTGGTTTCTTGGTCCTTACACTGAAAGCATGTACAACAACAAAAAAATAAATAAATGGGACCTCCTTAAAATTCAACACTTTTGCACCTCACAAGACTTTGTCAAAAGGGTGGAAAGGCATCCAACTCAGTGGGAAAATATATGTGGAAATCACATATCTGATAAGGGTTTAATATCCAGGATATGTAAAGAGATGTTTCAACTCAACAATAAAAAGACAAACGACCCAATTGAAAAATGGGCAAAAGACTTGAATAAACATTTTTCCAAAGAAGAAATACAAAGAGCAAAAAAACACAGGAAGAACTGCTCAACATCACTCATGATTAGGGAAATGCAAATCAAAACTACAATGAGATATCATTTCACACCTATCAGAATGGCCACTATTAAAAAGACAAAGAACTTCAAGTGTTGGAGAGGATGTGGAGAGACAGGAACACTTATTTACTGTTGGTGGGAATGCAGAATGGTATAGCCACTGTGGAGGACTGTTTGGCAGTTCCTAAAGAATTTGTTTAGACTTGCCACGTGACCCGGCAATACTACTACTGGGTATATACCCAGAAGAACTGAGAGCAGTGACACGAACATACATCTACACACCAATGTTCATAGCAACATTATTCACCATTGCTAAAAGTTGTAAACAACCCAGGTGTCCATCAACAGAAGAATGGATAAACCAACTCTGGTCTATTCACATGATGTAATATTACGCAGTTGTAAGAAGAAATGAAGTCATAAAGCATATGACAACATGGATGAACCTGGAGGACATTATGTTGAGCAAAGCAAGCCAGACACAAAAGGGCAAATACTGTATGAATGCATTACCATGAACCAGAAATATTGTGTAACATATTGTTTGATTCAAAAAAAAATTATATGTATCCAGTACATTTAAGTGAGAAATATTTATATTTATTCATCTGTGTTTACTTTTTAGTCTTTAATTGTTTATATTTTCAAATTATTAAATATACAAAATAAAGTCAGAAAAAAATTCTAATACATGTCTTCTAAAATACAGAGTATGAACACAAAACTGCCCATGGAAACAAGAGTGGCTCCCTTTCATTCTTGTTAGACATTTTGTTATTTTTAATTTCATTTATAAACTTGTCTAGGTTATGGTGTTTGCACAAGCAAACTCTGACCTGATTGTTAAGGTGAGGGTATTTTGTGGATGGAAATCATTAGTCAGTTTATTGCATCTAAGGTTGATTGCATCTACAATGAGTAAAGTAGATTGCTCAGTAAGGAGAGCAGTCTCCTCATTCAATCAGTTGTGGCCTTCAATGGAAAACTGAGAATTTCAGAAGTCAGAAGAAGAATTTCTATATTTACTTCAGATAGCCAGCTTCTCTTGGGGCATCTTAATTCACCTTAATCAAGTTTCTAACTTGTTATTTACCCTATGGAATTCAGATTTGCCAATCCCAATAGTTGCAGAAGCCAAATTGAAGAGTAAATACATTTCTATTTTTCTGGGGAATCCTAATACAGATTTGATACCACGAGTGCTTTTTAAGGAACATTATTTTAAGGATGAAATTTCTGAGTGTGTTCTGGGGTTTTCAAATGATTGTCTCATCTGATTAGATTTAGCAGGAGTATTTATTCTATTTACATTGATCAAGAAGACACTAATTGTCCATGGCATGAAATCACAATTGAGATTTTCAAAATATCACTATTGGATACTGCTACACAAATGCTCATGAAAGGCTAGGTACTTTTTGATATTTTAACTGAGTTTTATGAAGTTAAAAATTTATGAAGTTAAAAATTATAACCCCTGGTTGTTACTTGATAAAATTTATAAATATTCAACTCAGGACTTCAAATTTGCATCTCCAGCACCATCTGAAGGACAGGAAATTTGCTATGTATGATCTCAAGGAAAATCTTAGTTTTTGTAGCTGCAGGTTTTAGACATCTGAAAACTAGCTGCATAGTCTCATTGAGTGAGTGGTGAATTACATTGCAAATTCAGTTACCAATATTCAGAGTGTCTGCTATTAAAGTAAGGGTATTCATTAAGAAGGAATGTGATCCTGAAAATTGGAATGGAGCCATATGGATGATAGAAAAGAAGGTGTAGACATTGAAATGGGAGGTTCTGCTGTTTCCATACCAGGTAAACTGTACTGCTATGCCTTGAGAAATCACCCACCTGACCTCCAGTTGCCCTGAGTAATCACCTGTCCCACTTCCAGCTTAGGAAATTAAGCCTGTTTCACCGGAAGTAACTGTAATAGAATACACTGACCTAATGGGCTTTCAAGGGACTACTAATTCCTCTCATGATCCACTGCTATCATAACTCTTTTTTTCCCAGAAATAGAACTAACATGAATTTCCAACAGGCTCTAAAATTTGAGGTACCAAGAGTGACTCATGGGTGGATGAGCCGCACTCCAAAAGGACTGCGTGAATTTCCAGTGTACAGACAGAATTCAGGGCAATATGCAGAGGAATGGTTATGAAAGATGTGGGATAATGGTGGGAGGAAAAAAGTTGGATCAGTCTGAATTTATTGATATAGGCCCAATAAGCAGAGATTGTGGACTCAATCATGTTATTTGAAGGGTTAGAAGGGCTGTATCAGTTTTTTTTTTTGGATGGTTAGATAAAGCATGGTCAAAACAGTGGACTACATTAGGTGATGTTGAAATGCTAGAACTGTTCAAGTAAAATGCAGATGATGGAAACAAAAGGCTTAGAGAGATTGGGCTGCTGGAGTAGATTAATCATGTAAGATCTGATCACTTACCCAGTGAATATCCAGAGGGCACACTTTCCACCACAATTGTGAGGAATAAATTGTGAGAAAGGCTCCATCATCTCTAACCCTGAAATAACCTGTGATCACTCTCTTTTGTATATCAGAAATTAGTGTGGGAACTGCTATCACAGAATTTGGAAAAACAATGGGGAAGATTGGATTCTGAGTGTCAGCAGCCAAGTGGTAGCACTTAATTGCAAAATACAAGGTAGGCATGGCTACCTTAATGGACAGAAAAGTAAAAGATGTATCCAGAATGGCCTGACTCACAGATATGTGGCATTGGCTAGTTGATTTTTGGGTACCTAGAAATGAAATGGATGGTCAGTCTACTAGATTCTGACTTGATATCTATAAGGAGAAGTTTCTACGTGAAGTGAGCAAAAGCCTTAAATCACACACATTCACACTCAAAATCATGACCTTCAATCACTTTTCAAACATAGGACAGCATATAAGCCCAGAATTCTTTGAAACAAGGGAAGACAATGACACATGGAGAAGGGAACTGCTATACTACGAAAAATTTTCTTCTAGAGATCTTCAAATAGACCAAAAGCCTTTTATCTAGGTGACTGCTCTGTTGGGGATACAGAAATATTTTTACATTTAGGGTTTATTAGATCCTGGATCTGAAATGCTTTGAATTCCATGAGACCTAAAACATCACTGTGTACCCCAGTATTTTAAGGGCTAATGGATGTCAGGGGACCAATTGGTTTTAGCTCATGTTTATCTCTACAGTGATTCCAGGGGTTTACTAATTCCATTCTGTGGTTATTTCCCCAGTTCCACAATGTATAATTGAAATAGACATACTCAGCAACTGACAGAAACCCCACATTGGAAGGCTATTATATCAGTAAAGGCCAAGTGGGAGCCACTAGAACTGCCACTGACCAGCAAATGAGTGAAACAAAAGCATCAGTGGTTACCTGGAGGGATTGTGGAGATTAGTGCCACCATCCAGGATTTGAAGGATGCAGGGGTAAGGATTCCCACCCCATCTCCTTCAAGTTTCCTATTTGGTCTGTGCAGAAAACAGATGGAACATTGAGGATGACAGTGGATTATCATAAACTTAACCAGGTGCTGACTCCAATTGCAGCTCTTATTCTACATGTGGTATCACTTCTTGAACAAATTAATGAATCCCTGGTACCAAGTGTGGCAGGTTGAATTTTGTACCCCAGAAAACCATGTTCTTAAACTTAATCTATTGCTGCAAGTGTGAACTCATTGTAAATAGGACCATTGGATGACATTAATTTTTAGATAATATGCAGCCATCTGAATCCACATGAATCTTAATCCTATTATTGGAGGCCTTATAGAGAAGGCCACAGAGAGAACATAACAGGAAAAAGCTGGAAGGGAAAGGAATCCAGAAGAGAAAATACATGAAATCATCATTTGAGAGAAAAGCTGAGGACCCAATGACCACTGGCAGTCAGCCCCAGAACTCCACCATCTTCAGTGACAAAGTGTTGCCTTGCTGACACCTTGATTTGGACTTCTTGTAGACACAAAAGTGTGAAAATTAATTCCCAATTGTTTAAGCAAACCCATTGTGTGGTATTTGTTTTAGCAGCTGGAAACTAACACACATGGTTTGTAGCTATTGATCTGGCAAATGTTTTTTTATTGATCCTTGTTAATAAAGATCACCATAGTTTGCTTTAACCTGGCAAGGCTAGAAAGAAATACACCTTCACTGTCTTACATCAGGGGCATATCAACTCCCCAAGACTATGTCAAAATCTAGCCCAAGGGATTTTGACTGTCTCTCCCTTCCACAAAACATTGCACTGGTCCATTCTATTGACATTATGTTGATTGGACCTGGTTAGCAAGATGTGGCAACTACTCTGGAATTGCTGGTAAAGCACTTGCATGTTAGACTTTGGAAGAAAAATCAATAAAATTCATGGACCTTCCACTGCTGTGAAATTTGTAGATGTCCTGTACTGCAGGGTATGGTGAGATATCCCTCCCAAGGTGAACTATAATGTATTGTATCTGTCTTCTTCTACAACCAAAAACATGAAAAAACACCTATTTGTCCTCCTTGGAGGCAAACATATTCCTCATTTGTGTGAGGTATTCCAGCCCATTTATTGAGTGACCTGAAAAGTTGCTAGTTTTGAGTGATGACTTGGAAAAGAGGAGGATCTGTATTGTTTCAGAATGTTGAGCAAGCTTCTCTGCCCCTTGGATCAAATGATTCAATGGTACTGGAAATTTCAGTGGTTAATAGAGAGGGCATTTGGCATCTTTGACCTAACCTTACGGTAGAATCAAAATACAGACCACAAGGAATTTGGAAGAAATCCCTGTTATCCTCTCTAGATAACTGCTTTCCTTTTGAGAATATCCTTGTATCCTGCTACTGGGTCTTATTAGAGGCTGAATACTTTCTTAACCATGGACCACCAAGTTACCAGGAGACCCTACTGAGCTGGGTATTTTCTGTTCCCATAAATGTGAGTGTGCACAGCAGCACTCCATCACAAAACGAAGCTGTTGTGTATGAGATCTGGCTCATGTTGGCCCTGATTTCACAAGTAATTTGCAGAAGGACTTGCCCCAAATGCCCGTGGCCCCCACTTCTGCTTCATTGCCTTCTGTTTCCTAGGCAGCAGCTATAGCCTCATGGGGAGTTACCAATAATGAATTGTCTGAAAAAGGAAAATTTGGGCCTTGTTTTGAGATGGTTCTTCATGATATAAGTAGAGAGCTGAAGCACTACAGATCTTTTCTAGGCAATCACTGAAATGCAATGGTAAAGGGAAATCCTCCCAGTGGACAGAAATTCATACAGTGCACCTGGTTATTAATTTTGCTTGGAAGGAGAAATGGACAGCCATGTACCATTTGTGTACTTATTCCTGAGATGTGGCCAGTGATTTGACTGGATGATCAGGAATTTGGAATGAACATAGTTGGAAAATTGGTGAAAAAGATTTTTGGGAAGAAGTATGTGGCTAGCCCTTTCTGAATGGACAAAAAACAAGAAGATATTTACATCCTGTGTGAATGCTCAATAGAGGATCATTTCAGCAGAGGAGACTTTTAATAACCAATGGACAGGAGGACTTGTTCTGTCATTTCCCAGTGGGCTCATGAACAAAGTGTTCATGGTGGTAGGGAAGGAGGTTATGCATGGTCTCTGCAAAATGAACTTCAACTCACCAAGGCTGACCTGACTAGAGTCACAGCTTAATGCCCAATATGCCAGCAGCAGAGACCAACACTCTGTCCCTGATATGGTACCATACTTTTGGTGATCAGCCTGTTACCTGGTGGCAGGTTGTATACAATAGATCCATTTTATAATGGATGGGGCAGTGTTTTTTTCTTACACTCCTGGATATGGATTTGCTTCCTTGCATGCAATGTTTCTGTTACACTACCATCTGTGGGCTTCCAGAATGCCTTATCCACCATCCTCATATTCCACACAGCATTGCTTCTGATGAAGGAACCCCATTCACCACAAAAGAAATATGGGAAGTGGCACATGCTCTGATGCTTCTGATGAAGGAACTCAATTAATAACAAAAGAAATGTGGGAAGTGGCAGATGATCAGGGAATTCACTGGTCTTACCAAGTTATCCATCATGTTGAAGCAGCTGGATTGATAGAATGGTTGGACGACCTTTGGAAAAGTCAATTATTCTAGTAGCTGGGTGGCAGTTCTGGGCAATGTTCTCCAAGAAGGTCTAAATTAGCATTGACTCTAAGATGCTGTTTCTCCCATAGGCAGGTTCACAGGACCAGGAAATAAGGTATGGAAATGGTAGTGGCACTACATATTTTATTACACCTATTTATTCGTTGGAAGTCTTTCACTTCCTGTATCTTCAACGTTATGTTCTGGTGGTCTAGACATCTCATTTCCAAAAGGAAGAGTGCTCCCACCAGGATACCCAATAATGTTTCCACTAAACTGGAGGATAAGATTGCCAATGGACCACTTTGGGTACCTATTGCCTCTGAATCAACAGGCAAAGAAGGGAGCTACTGTACTGGCTGCACTGATTGATCCTGATTACATGGTATTTCTTAATTCTACATGCCATGTGGTTAAAGTCAATGGAAAACTGCAACAACCCAATGCTGGCAAACTACTAATAGCCCAGCTGTCAGGATGGAAGAACTGGATTAGTGAATTAGAAAATAGCCATAACCAGGTCAAGTGCTTGCTGAGAATACAGTGAATATAGAATAGGTATAAGAAGGAGGTATTACATGTAATGTAGGAAAACATAAACAGTTGCAGAAATGAGGAGTTATTTCTTCTTTGTTTTGTAATGGGTATGTTTATATATACAAATAAAGAAAATATCTTTGTTTTTTCTATCCCTTATTCCTATATCATATTAAGTAAATTGTATTAATTTTATGTTATAGTATGTAAATTTCAGGAAATAAAAGATAATAATTAATATTACCTAAGTTGTTGCATCCTGTTCTGAGAACAGTGTTAGTGCATTTCCAGTAGTATGCAAGACAGTTGAACTATGTTAGGTGAAAGTATGTCTATGATATTGATTTTATTTGGAAATTAAATACCATTTAAGGAGATGTGTGTGAGTTATAAGTTTATTAAATGAGGATTATGATGGTAAATTTCATGTATCAATTTCTCTGGCTTATGTTGTCGTTTGTTCAAGCAAGCTTTGCCTTGATTGTTACTGTGTGTGTGTTTCTTAAATGGATTTAAATCATTAATCAGTTGATTTCATCTATGACTGATTTCCCCTGCAATAAACAATGGAGATTGCCTTCAGCAATGACAGGAGTCTTCTCATCTGATCAGGGGAACCTTAAAGAGGAGGCAGAGGGTTTCCCTAGTTACAAAATAAAAATATGGATCTCTGCTTCTAGCATCCATCTACTCCTGGGTATTTCATTATCACATTCATTGGATCTTCAGTGTGCACCTTCTCTGGGTGATTTCCACATTACCTGCATTGAGTTTTTGACTTGAATGCCCTACAGAATTTTTACGCACCAATCCCCATGCTCTTGTGAGCCTAATCCTATTATAAATATCTTAATATTTACATATATATGAATATTCATGTATGTATTATGTATCTATCTATCTTTCTATCTATCTATTATCTATCATCTATTTAACTATCTATCTGCTGCTAGTTTCATTACTCTAGAGAACCCTGAAGAATACATATTTGCAACCTAACTTAATAATTTGCAAGAAGTATAACATGGAAATAAGGGATTCCCTGTGTCTTGAATTTTCATCATGAAGGAGCCTCCTTGTTCATAAAGTTCTCTTACATCATCCCTCATCCTTCTCCCTTTTAGTTCTCGCCTGCCACTCTGCCTTCCTTAGTGACCTTGAACATCCAATAAAGCCCTTTTCTTAGGGCCTTTGCCCTGGGCAATCCCTCTGCTGGTCATAAATGTCTGATATCCCTTTCACACCTGCCTTCTGCTTTGAGGACTCTTCAAATGTTTCCACATTGGCCACTCTTGCCTTTATATCGAGCAATCCTTCTGAAGCACTCAATTTTACCTGCTTTAAAATCATGTTAGCCATTCTCTTCATGTGATGTGTTATTTGGGTCTGGTTTTATTTGCTTATTATCTTCTCCATCATCAGATTTCAAGTAACTTGTTTTCAGTACATTATTCCCTTTGCCTAGTCAGTGTCTGCAGAATAGTTGGACTGAATATTTATTACATAAATGAATGAATAAATTTCCATAGAAACCTTGCAATGTATGACAATGTGGGGAATATTTTGAAAGTAAGGGAGAATTTGCTAATCAAAGACAGCACTCTTTGTTTAGATTTGATAAACAAGTCCAGAACTTAATTTCTGGACTCCAAATTACAAATTATAGATATGGTAGTAATGACTGTTTCCTTGAAATTAGTCATGTTCTTTCTTTCTTTCCAGTTAATCACATCAAGCACAGGAAATAATACAGGAATTTCAGAATTTATCCTATGGGGATTTTCAGAGGAACCAGAATTGAAGTACATCCTCTTTGGCCTCTTTCTGTCTATGTACCTGACAATTGTCTCTAGAAACCTGCTCATCATCCTGGTCACCATCATTGGCTCCCACCTCCACATGCCCATGTACTTCTTCCTGTCCAACCTGTCCTTTATAGACATCTGTTTCAACACCACCACAGTGCCAAAGATGATTGTGAACATACAGACACAGATCAGAGTCATAACCTATGTAGATTGTCTCACCCAGATGTACTTTCTTACACTCTTTGCAGTGTTAGATGCCTTCCTTCTGGCTGTGATGGCCTATGACTGCTTCATAGCTATCTGTCACCCCTTAAACTACATGGCCATCATGAACCCCCAGCTTTTTAGACTGCTGGTTCTGCAGTCCTGGACCATGAGTGCCCTGTATTCCTTGTTACAAAGCATAACGCTGTTGTGTCTGTCCTTTCCTAAACACTTGGAAATTCCTCACTTTTCCTGTGACCTTGATCAGATGATCCAACTTTCCTGTTCTGACACATTCCTCAAGAAATAGTGATGTATTTTACAGCTGGGATGATGGTTTTTGGACCCATCACTGGTATCACTTATTCATATTCCAAGATTTTTTCCTCTGTAATGCAATCTCATAAGTTCAGGGGAAGTATAAAGCATTTTACACTGTGCATCTCACCTCTCAGTAGTCTCCTTATTCTATGGTACACTCCAAGGTGTGTATCTTAGTTCCACTGCATCACCAAATGCACACTCAAGTGCAGCAGCTGTGGTGATGTACACAATGGTCAAGCCCATGTTTAATCCCTCTATATACAGTCTGAGGAATAAAGAAATGATGTGTCCTCTGAAAGATTCTTTAGGAGAAAAATCATCAAGGTGTCATTTCTTCTGGGGCAAAGGAGGTGCCCATGATTACAGGACTCAAAGTCTGAGAACCAGAAATTGTGATCCTCTGAACATTTCATGAAACAGAAACCTGCCTTAAATTCAGATATGATCCTAAACCTGATTAAGAAAAACTTTAAGTCATACATTGTGCTACCATAGAGAATAATTGTTTTTTAAACTTTATTTTTAAAGAAGTTTTGGATTTCAGAAAAGTTACATAGAGAATATAGGGAATTCAGTCTACTATTCACCTCTAGGGTGGGGTGGGGTTTTGGTACCCATACCAAAGCTCAGTGGTCCCCACCAAAAATAAAAAAGTGATAAAGGAAACATGGCAAAATAATAACAATTGGGGAATTTGAGTAAAAGTTAAAGAAGTTCTTTGCAATATTCTAAATGTTGGAAATAATTTCACAATAGAAAATTTGCCAAAAACATTTAAAGCTTATTTAACAACTCATTAAAAATAAGAAAATAAGCTATACCCCCTCTCATTCTCACATTTTCCCCTATTAATAACATCTTTCATTAGTCTGGTACATTTTTACAACTGTTAAACAAAATTGGCACAGTGCTACTAACCAGGATCTATAGTTTAATTCATGGTTTACACTTTGACTGTACAATTTTTCAGGTTGTGACAAAATGTATAATGGCCCATATCTGTCATTGCAATATCAAACAGAACAATTCCAATGTCCCCAAAATGCCCCAGGTTCTTCCTATTCTTCCCTCTCCCACCCCTCAGAAACTTTGGTCACCACTAAAAGAATTGCGCTTGATGATTAACATCTACCCATTGAAATAAGAAATCTTAGTAATCCTACTCAATGGGATATATACTTTGGGGTGCAAGACTGGGTTGCACATTTT
Source organism: Cabassous unicinctus (assembly GCA_029593785.1). Classification (NCBI taxonomy): domain Eukaryota; kingdom Metazoa; phylum Chordata; class Mammalia; order Cingulata; family Chlamyphoridae; genus Cabassous; species Cabassous unicinctus. The sequence goes on from JAQZBX010031651.1 coordinate 12,674, forward strand.
GTCCTATTTTATTTTACAAAATATGTGAATTTTTCCATTTCTTTAATCAAAATATATGCCATTTCTACATATTTTGTCCTATACATTTCATGGCATGTGAGTGAAAAATCTACATATTTACTAAGTCATCTCATGTGTTATCTCATTAGTCACTTCACATTAAAAATAACTTTTAATCAAAAATATTGCTCACACAGAAGATTATATTATAAATATTCAGCTCACTGAATTTTTACAAAATGAATACCCTGTGAAAACAGAACCTTAGAATTTCTCAGTTGTCTGCTCTTTTAGGGCCAACTTTCCCACTTTTGGAAAACCACTCTCTTAATTCTAACTTATAGATTACTTTTGATTATTTTTGTAATTTATATAATTCAATTATAATTTATATATTATTTTTGTAAGCTTTTTCTCTTACATTATCCATATTTTTGGAAATGGCTATAGAAAAACCATGTTCATTGGTTCATAGTAATCCTTTGCGTTAATATGTTTAAGATTATGTATCCGATTTTACTGTTGCTAAAAATATTTTCAGTTTCCATTTAGGCACTCTCATCAATAATTTTCCTGCCAAGATCATGATTTATGTTTTCTCTTTATGAGTGTGACAGGGAAATGAGTAAGAGGACAATGAAGAGAGATGGTTTCATAGAAGGTTTAAGAACAGGCAGGCTTGCTGCTGCTGAAACTTCAAACTCAGGGAGTCCTTTATCCATATGGTGAACATCTCACACTTCATTAATTTGCTTCCAAAGGTATTTCAGCAAATGGAAAAGAACTATTCCCATTTTTATTTGTAGGATTGTATCCAAACTCTGTTTTATAGGAGACACCTACTGGAATATATGAGCTTAGATATTCCTACTCTGAGGAATGCTCACACCCCATAAAACATACACATCATGCACATGCACACACACTCTGAATGCACACTTTGGCAACTTAGGATTAAATTAATACCATACTCTTCTCACACTCAGCCACATTGATTATCCCAGGAGTAAATACATTCCAAGCTGACAACATCATATTTTCTATTTCCCAAGTATTTAGAACTGTTACTCTGAAATTTCAGCTGACAAGCCTTCCTTGGACATGTAAACATGATGTTCCCTTTTGTTATGCTCATGTCTTGCCCTTAGTTTAAAGAAACATAAAAAATATCATCAATAATGAGAAAGGAAGGAATTAAAAGGACATGAAGGAAAAGGAAAGATATAAATGCAGTTATTCCCTGAGAGACTATTATGAAGAAAACCTTCCTTGGTTATGAAGACATTCTGAGTCCAGTTATATCCCCTTGAAGCCCAGAACAACTAGTGAAAGGACAAAAAAGCAATTCATCCAAAAGTAAAAGGTAGTTATATCTTTTTACAATGAAAAGACACTTTATAGATTGAACACTCCAAGAATAAAATATTCCAATGGGAATAAGCAAACATCTCGCAATGGTAAATATTTAACAAGTAAAAAAGTTGGGATTATTTTGGGTGAAGCATTTGAAGTCTTTTTAAATGATATTAAATGCAAAATATTTGGAATCAGATAAACCTGATTTTGAATCTCAGATGTGCGATATATTAGGTGGTAAAATTTGAACCTTAAGATTTCCACATATATAGTAGACATTATGGCATTCATTCTTCTAAGACATTTAACAGATGTAATCCATACATGTGAAAACTCAGCATTACTTCATCTCCTTGGTAAAGAATTGATTATTACTGCTAATGAGATAAGGCACATTTTTCTACTGACTCTCAAATGCCTTCTTATTTATGCATCTTTCAGATTCTATTAAACAGCCCTATTTCAGTTCCTCAAGATACCTTCCAGCAATCACATACTGGAAATGATTCTAGATTATGAAAAGAAAAAAGGCCACCAGTGGTCCAATGGAAAGACATATACTTTCCAAATGATGGCAGAAGGTGATGCAATTTCAAACATAGATCTTACCACAAAAGGATAAAGGCACTATAAGGAAAACACATGTTAAAGACAGGTGGCAATAAGGATAAATTAGTGATCTATTAAATTAATGGAAGCAGAAATTTCTAAGTTGGAAACCAATGAAAGAGACAGTATATGTAACACTGAAAGACTTTCACACATTTCCCCAAACATGTCTACATGGACAAAGAAGAACTAAATGGCAAAAAAGCAAAGCTGAAGAAAAATCTGCAGTTCTTTTGTGTGAAACATTATATTTTTAAAAAGAAGATAAAGAAGAAAATCAGGACCTAGTATATAAAAATAAACAATTGAATATACAGTTCACAATGGGGAGAGTAAATGACCAACAAAATTATACTTAAGTGCACCTATAAAAGAATAATTGCCAAATAAATCTTATAGTATATCCCATTCTACCCATTAAATCAAAATAACCTTTTTAGGTCAACACCCAGTGTAAAAGCATATGTCTTAAGAAATGCTGTTGCAAAGAAATATCTAACTCCATTGGATATTTCCCATCATTTCAGACACTTAAATACACCTCATGTGAAATGTTAAAGCTATGCCTCACTTCACTGCACATTCTGCCACTGCCAATAATCCATCTCCTTATTCCCATTTAATGGTAGCTCTCCTTGTCCAGATATACTGCTTTTCTTGGAACTGCTTAATCATTGCAATTTCCTTTTCTAAATAGGCTTCCATTCCCATCTCTTAGTCATCCAGAACGAGCCCTACATTACTGACACAAATGGACACTTACTTTTAAAATGATAATAAAAACTTTCATTAACTGAGCAAGTGGGAAACAAGTACAAGGATCTCTCAGCTCTGGGCTAGGCTGGATTGGCTTCCAGATGAGCTCAAGTTAAAGTTCTTGGCTTCCATCCACCCTGACTCTTCCTTGCAGGATCTACTGGGTTCTCTGCATCACCAGATGGAATATGTAAGAAGGTCTTTCTGAGGAATTATGAATTCTTCCTTGGGTAGTTGGTCATGGGGAATACAGCTCTATCCCCAACAAGAGAGTGGGAAAGAGCCAGGCATCAGTCCCCAAACCAGACTTAAAACCCCCAAACCAAGGCACTATGTGCTGTTCAGCCCAGGGCTACACAAGGTAAAGGATGGTAGCAGAGGAGATACTTACAGCTACCCTATATCTTCTCATTAGGCATCTTTCCCTCCTGTTGCTCCAACCCCTGAACAGTCATTTTCCTGTGGGACACTGGTACTAGACAGAAAGAAATTTTTTTTTTACTTGTTCTCTGTTCTCTAAACACCAGGTTATGAGTCAGGGGAATACAGGTTTTATTATTCCTTTTCCAAGAATTCTCCCGTATTCTGTACTTCTAATTTGGTAGCAACTTAGTTCATTCACTGACTTAAAATTTGCTCCAAAAGTTAACGCTGGGGGTCTCATCTTGACTACGTTGCTTTGTTCTCCAGAGCACTAACATGGGCTGAGGACACAGGCAAAGTAGTTGCCATCAGAAAATTACTATTCTCCTTTTCAATGAATTGGAGAACTGTATTCACTTAACATAAAGCCATGGATGCTACACCTCTTTAGTTCATTGTGCTATTCCAAAGCAATTAAGATTATTATGCTTGTAAAACAAATTAGCACCTGAAATTTATTCCCTCATCCATAAAACAATTGCTGATTATAAGAAACATATTTAGAAAATTTTATGTACTACATACATAAGTGTGAATGTCTCATTTAATTCCACCATATCCTTGAAGGATGCTCAATTAATTTAGTTAATAGATTGAGTATATTTAATTTTGTAAATTAAAAAGAAAACTTATATATGTGTGTGTGTGTGTGTGTGTATTTATTTATTCTGGAAACATAAATATAACCCAAAAATTTGCATTTTATCACTTCCAAGTATACAATTTACTGGTAAAACTGAATTCACAATATTGTGATATAATTAACATATATTACCTAAAGTTTACATCACCTGAAACAGAAAATCTGAAACTTTTAAGCAATAATTTTCCATTTCCTTTCCTTCAATCCATTGGTAAACAGTAGTCTACTATTTTTCTCTATTATTTTGCTTCCTCTAAGTAATTAACATGAACGGATCATAGAGCATTTCTCCCTTTTAAAAAAAAATATTTTAAAAGATGCTTAGATTACATAAATGTTACACAAAAATTATAGGCATTTCCATGTTCCCCACCTCCCACACCTTCCACAACCTCCCACATAAACATCTTTCATTATTGTGGCACATCACCTGCAATGGATATACACATCCTGAGACTTTGCCACTAAGCATGGACCATAGTTCCCATTTTAGACCACACTCTCTCCCACACAGTTGTGCATGTAATATGCTGATGTAAATGGCCTCTATCAGTCATTGTAATGTCACTCAGGATAATTCTCATGTCCCAAAAGAGCCCTTGTATTACAACTGCTTTTTCCTCTCCCTGCCCCCAAAGTGTCCAGTGGCCACTGGCTCCACATCAATGTTGTTATTTCTTCCATTGCTTGAATCACAATATGCCTACAACAGAATACCAGTAAGCCCACTCTAGTCCATAGCTCTTCCCCCAGTCCTGAGGAGTCTGGGATGGTGATGTCCACTCCACCTCCAAGTGAGAGAGGGCTTATATCCCATGGGAAAAAAATGGATTGGATTATCCTGCCTGCAGCTGCAGACAATCTCCATTCCCTAGGATGGCCATTGTCCATCATAATCTCCCTGCCAGGTGACTTGGGTGAGTCCATTGAGCTGTAGAGTAGAAGTTGAAGCTTCACTGAGATTCCAGGCACAGCTGGCACATGGGCACGCCAATGGCTCCAGTCTCTGGAAGTACACATACAAACTCCAGCACCACATATAAGTTTGAATAGAAGGAACTGATGGACCATGTGCAGGGAGGACTTATTTGAGTCCTATTCTGTCATTCTCAGGAGCAAAGATTCCAAAGTATAGCCCACTGATAAGGCCTTAATCTCTGGAGCTATCCCCCCTAATATAGGACATGGGTATCTCCAGAGCCCTCGGGAGCCCCTCTATTTGAGGTGTTATCCACTTTGGTATTCTATGAAAGCCTACTGGGGTGTGCATAAGTGTTACCTCTAGGATGACCTCCTGACTCATTTTGAAGTCTCTTAGCCATATGAACTCATTTGTCTTTACCTTTTTCCCCTTTTATTCAAGGTCTTTTTCCAGTTGTATTGACAGTTGGCACTTGGTAGTAATCCCTCATTGCCAGGGAGGCTCATTCCTGGGAGTCATGACCCAGGCTGGGAAAAAGGTAATGCATTCACATGCTGAGTTTGGCTTAGAGAGAGGCCACATTTGAGCAACAAGGAGCCTCTCAGGTGGCAACCCTCAGGCACCCCATAACAATAGGCTAAGTTTCAATTTCAAGAGCAGACTACTAAGGCTGGTCATCAATAACAAGAACCAATCAGTGCATCATCCTCCTTAGCCAAACACTGCCCCTGCACTTGGGGGACTGTTGTTGCTCCCTTGGACAATGTGGCAGAGCTCTCCAGGCTGGGAATTCAGTATTCTCTCATTTATTGAGTGATTCTCCACCCACTGTGACCATGCCCCACCCCATGATCATTTGAACAATTTTATATATCTTTTATGCATGTTCAGGTTAACTTCCTCCCATGAAGCCCCCTTCCCTGACACCCCCCATCAATGATCCTCTCCCATCCGCATTGTAACCCTTTTGTGATCCAAAGCTTCTTTAAAGATGAAGCCCATATAATAGCCAAAAACAATTAATAGGAAAATGAAATAATAATGATAAGTTTAAATGTAAGAGATAAAATACATGGAAATTTAAAAAAAAAAACACTAAAAATAAAATAAAATTAAAGGATTGGGATAGTCAAAAAATGGGAAAAAAACAAATTTTTTCTTTAAATTTTGACATTTTTCTCTTTATCTCTGCAGTATCGGGTGTCCAGTCTATACCATGGCACCTTCCCCCTCTCACTCCCCAGTGTCTCCCAATTTTTCATTTAATTTTCAAAGAAGTTTTAGGTCACAGCAAAGTCACACACAGAATACAAGAGACTCATATACCCAACCTCCTCCCCATTTTCTCCCCCTATATTAAAACCTTTTTGTATGTGGATGGTAGCATTCTTATAACTGTTATGCAGGTAGTGAAACATACCTACTAAATATTGTCAATGGTTTACAGTACAGTTTGCATTTTAGACTGTACAATTTAATAATTTTTGATGATATCTACCATGTCCTGTGTCCATCAATGTAAGGTAGTGAAAAACATTTGCCCTGACCCCTAAATACCCCCTGTTTAATCTAGTCTGTTCCTCCCTCCCCATCCCCCTGTGTCCATGATGACCTCCTGGCATGACTCATTGGATGACAAGGTTCATAGTTACATGCAATAAGAGGTCTTCACATGCTGGTTTGTCCTTCCCTATTATGAGCAAGGGCCATTCCTAATAGGGCAACATTTCTCTTGGTGTCTGTATTATTTCACCCAGCATGATGTATTCAAGATTTATTCAGGTAGGTACATGTAAAAAATCTTCATTCTTTTTTTTCCCAAGAAATTTTATAGAGGTGAAATTCACATAATATAAAAGTAACCATTTTAAAGTGAACAATTCAGTGGCATTTAGTATATGTACAATGTGATGCAACCACCACATCTATTTAATTCCAAAATATTACCATCTCCCTTAAAGGAAAACCAAGACATATTAAGCAATTACTCCCCATTTTCTCCTTTACCCAGATCATAACAACCACAAATCTGCATTTTGTCTCAATGGATTTAACAATTCTGTGTATGTCATATGAATAAAATCATATAATATTTGACTCTTTGGGCCTGGCAGACTTCAATTAGCATAATGTGTCCAAGAATCATCAATGTTCTAGCATGCATCAGTACTTCATCCTTAATGACTACTGATGTTGTGTATCTTTTCATGTGCTTATTGGTCATTTCTCTATCTTCTTAGGAGAAATAATTTTTTTCAAATCCATTGCCCATTTTTAAATTGTGTTGTTTATATTTTGTTGTTGAGTTGTAAGAATTCTGTGTTTATTCTATATATTTAACATTTATCGGGTGTATGGCTTCCATGTAGGTTTTCTTTTAACTGTTTTTTATTTGAGAAGTTATAGATTTACAGAAAATCATGCAGAAAATAAAGATTACCAATATACTAACTTGATTATTAACACCTGCATTAATGTGGTACTTTAGTTACTCTTGATGAATTATTATTATCTACGATCCATTTTTTACATTAGAGTTCCAATCTGGAGTTGTGTTGTCCTATGGTTGTTGCTTTTTTTTTTTTTTTAAGTTTTTATTCTACCAACAGATATACAACCTGAAATTTCCCCTTTTAACTTAATTCAAATGTATGCAAATAAATTTCTTAGTATGCATTTTATATTTATTCTCTGAAATGATAGGATGTACAGCTATTTTGGAAATGTTGCCCTGGCAACTCATTTAAAAAAAATGTGTTCTGAGGTTATGAGAAAGAAATCAACTCAAAGATTTCCCCCACTTCATCTGGGTCACTTTCCTTGAGTCACATCCACTTTACTGAATTTTCATATTCATCCCAACATTTATTTACTTATTGCAAGATTATTTATCAACCATCTTTCTACAGGCAATGTCTCTTAAAGGACTTGTATGGAATAACTTTTTCCAAACTTTCATTTTTTACTTTGTCCTTTCTTGGGGCATAGCTGACCCCTCCTTTCTTGTAGTTCTCAAAATGTTTATTAAGAATATTTTCAACCATGCACAACAGGAGATAGAATAGGAACATGTCCCCCACAATTTCAATAGCTGTCAATATTCTACCCTTCTGGGTTCAACTATACATCTTTTTGTTGTTGTTGTTGTTTACTTTCTGCTGGAGTATGTTAAATCAAATTCAAGATATCATATAAATTCACACATAGATGATTCAGTATGTATTTCCAATAGATAAGGACTATTTTTCAAAATAATCACACCATTTTCACACGTAAGAATATTATTTCTTAGTCTCATCTAACAACCAGATTGTGTTTCATTTTCCCTGTCTCAAATCACAATCCAAACAGGTCCACAAGATGCATTTTGATTGGTTGGTCTCTTAAATATTTTTTTCCTTAAAAAAACCAATATTTTGGCTGTCTTGGGTTTGAAGTCCCATTCTGAACCAGTATAATTGAAATAGATGCTTTTGCTAAAAACATTGGCTTTTGTTTGCTTCTGTGCTCAAAAGATAATAAGGAGTGAATTAGGAGCCTTATTGTTTTTATATTATTATTAACTAAAGTCCATACTTTTCATATAGTTCCTTAATTTTTAGCTAATCAACCTTTGCTCACTGCCCCTGCTTCTTTCCTATATACTTGTAGTGAGAGCTAGACACTTGATGAAATTGTTTGATGAAATATTATTTCACAAGTAGTGCTCTGGTCCACTGTATCCCATCAGTATCATGGTATCTCATTGTTTTTTTAGTGATACCAAGATTGATCAGTGGGTCAAAGGGATGTCATATTGTCCCATCCATTTTAATATGCCCTATCAACCTTTCCTGTAATAGTTTTAGCAGCTCTTGATCCTCATTACCTCTACCCATTACTTCATTAATTAGCTCCCATATCCTTTTGATCTAACCACAGTTGTCCTTGAAGACTTGCTAACTGACACAAGATGTTTCATGTTAAATTTGTAAATTTCATATCCTTTGATCTGAAACCAGCCATTTCCCCAAAAATTCCTGGTTTGATTTAACAGGAAATAGTATTTAGAGACGAAAATCTGGGGACTAAAGTTGCTCATTGTTAATTGGTTGTCATTATATGTAGGGATTTTCAATGGATTTAGCTAGGAAATATTTTTAGAAAGAGAAAAGTCATAAGTTCATTTTGAAAATTCTAATTAAAATGAAAGATTACAAGGTACTTACTTCTTTGAATTTATATTTACCTCTGTGTTGGTTTGGAGCTTTATATCCCACAAAAACATGTACTTAAAGTTATACATTCCTGCGGGTGTGAACCCACTGTAAATAGGACCTTTTGATGAAATTATTTTAATTAAGGTGTGACAAAACTAAATCATGATGAATCTTAATTCTATTCCTAAAAAACTTGCAGGGAAAATCACAGAGATAAAGGCGCAGGGCACACAGCCAGAAACTATAAGTCATCAGAGTCCAGAGAAATCAGGAGAGGCTGCCCTGTGCACTGCAATGTGCTAGAAAAGCCAAGGACCAAGGATCCCTCGCATTCAGCCTCTGAACACCAGTCTGTTGAGAGAAAGCCTTGTCTTCATGACACCTTGATTTTGGACTTCTAGGCTCAAAACAATGAGCCAGTAAAGTCCTGTTGTTCAAGCCAGAGGGAAAAAAAAGATCTTGACATGGAGTTCATGCTGAGATAATATTTGTTGAATGGTGGGACAAATAGATCAGTGGTGGGTATTTGTACACTGGAGTCTGGACATGAAAAATCCAAATACATTCAACTAGTGAAAGCTTTTCACCTGGAAAAGGACTTCAAAATCATTGAATAAGGAGTCAGGGGCTAGATAGCCTTCATTTAAGTGGGCACTCAGCATCTCTCTTGCAAAAGAAGGCTGACTGTGGAGTGGATCCAACATGAGTGACCTGTTCTTGGAGCCCACAGAGCAGGAGCCATTGGGGCTTCGATCTGGAGAGAGCTGGACAGGGAGATAGACTGCTCAAGATAAAACCATGAGTTTTTAGCCCCGTGGAAATCAGGTAAGGCTAAGTCCCACCTTCAGGACAAAGAGCCAGGGTGAGCCCGGATTCCTTCTGGCCACCCAGTGAGAGGAAGCATTCTCCAAAAGTGGGAGGGTTCTGGCAAGGGGCAGAGAGGGATTTCCTTTCTGTGGGTTTATTTGCCTGGGTCCCCCTAGAGCTTTGCGGAGCACACTGGCCAGCTCAAAGTGGCACCAGGCTGAGGGGAGAAGTGAATCTGCTGAGGAAGCCTGATTTACCTAACTGCCCTGGGATACAGAGTCTTGGCCTGAGAGAGGGTGGAGTCAGCTAATTTAATAGTTCTGTGCTGAGGACTATCAGAATTTCAAGTCCCCTAAGGGAGTCAGGCAGAGGGAAGTGCCTAATAAGTTTACAAGAGCTTATTTAGGGTACCCTGGGGAGAGGAGGTGGTCTTGAAGAGGTCTGAAATATCACTTCAGCTTACTTAGAAATCAGGGTCCCAATTGAATTTCAAAAGGGAACTCAACATGATCAGGAGAGGGGAGGGGGCTCTGCTCATACAGCCTGCTGAATCCAGATTCCCTAAGAGAGTAGAATCTGCCCATGGGAAAGTAACTGAATAACTTTCTGAAGAGCTGGCTGACAAGGTGGAGGGGTAGCTCAGTGGAGAAATTTCGGCCTTGAATGTATGAGGTTCCCTGGTTCAATTCCCAACTCCTCTAAGAGTAGTGATCCACAGGGATATCTAACATCCCGCTGATACAACAGGACAGGGAAAACATAGACATTATTTTTGTACTAGCTTCTTTTCAGTCCCTTATTTTTCAAAAAAAAAAAAGGTTACTTAAAAAAATTAACTTAGCTTACTCACTAAAACATGCCTCAAAACCTGCAGAGAGAAACCTGCAGGGTAATGGATTGATGAACACAGGCAGCTTGAGAGGCTCCACAAAAGTCCAAGAAGGAATGCTGTTCTCCCTTAGCTCTTTGACTGCTTGTTGTGTGTTTGTTTGGGGTTATTTTTTTTTGTGTGTTTTTTTTGGTAGCTTTTGCTGTTTTTTTTCTTGTTTTTCTTTCCTCTTTGCTGCCCCCCTTTCATTTTAAATTAAGTGCTGTTAGTATGTTTCTTCTTTAATGTGATTCTCTTTCCTTGATTTCCTATTTTGTGTGTACACATATTTTGTCTATGCTATCTCTTTTCCTTCCCTCATCTATCAATCATCTGCTTTCTGTTGTGGTTCTTACATTCCACGTTTTTTTAATTAGTCCTCAATTTTACTGGTTTTGATTTCTATCTTGTCCATTCAGTTTTCTTTTTATTTATTATTAACTTTTCTCTTTCTGTCCTTTCTTTTCTCTTTCTCTCTCTCCTCATCATTCTGGCCTTTTAAATCATTCTATACATTTTTCTCTATTTGGATTCCCATTTCATTGAAGATAATCTACATTTTTATTCCTATAACTCTACACTGCTTCCATGAGTTAAATATTCATTTTACTAAGTCTTATACGGCCTCCCTTCTAATTTTATTATTATTTATATTATCCTTTTCCTTTTCTTACCTCTTTCGATTTCTCTGGCCCTAATCTTTTTCCTTCAAGGGGACATAGAAAACAGCAAGGAAATAGAAAAAGAAGAAAAAAGTGTCAAAGAGAAAACTTAACACACACACAGAACCAGCAGCTAAACAAAACTCCAGTGCAGAGAGAGAAGCTAAAAAAACTGAATAAACCCATCAAGATAAATGATAACCAGAGGGCAACAGAAAATTACAAACCATATTAAGAAACAGGAAGACATGGACCAGTCCAATGAACAAGCTAAAAACCAGGAAGAGATGCAGAACATAGAACAACTAATCAGAGCTGTCCAAACAAATATCATGGACCAACTTAATGAAGAGAAAGAAGAGATTAAGGATATTAGGAAGACACTGGGAGAATATACTGAAGGAATTGTAATCCTAAATAAAAAGATAACAGATATGATGTTGATGAACGGTATAATCCAAGAATCCAAAAAGACACTGGAATCACATAACAGCGGACTTGAACAGGCAGAAGAAAGAATTAGTGATGTAGAAGACAGTACATCCGAAATCAAACAGATAGTAGAACAGAGAGAGAAAAAGTTAGAAAAAAATCCATCAGGGACTTGGGATTTAAATGACAACACAAAATGCACACACAAACGAATTATAGGTATCCCAGAGGGAGAAAAGAAGGGAAAGAAAACAGAAGACATGTTGAAGGAAATAATGGCTGAAAATTTCCCAAACCTATAAAGGTAGATGGATGTACAAGTACAGGAAGCACAGTGCACCCCAAACAGTATAAATCCTAACAGAACTACTCCAAGACATACTTGTCATAATGTCCAATACTCAAGAAAAAGAGAAAATACTCAGGGAAGCAAGAGAAAAGAGAACCATCACATACAAGGGAAGCTGAATAAGATTAAGAGTTGATTTCTCATCTGAAACCATGGAGGCAAAAAGACAATGGTATGACATAGTCAAGGTACTCAAAGAAAAAAACTTCCAACCACAAATTCTTTATCCAGCAACACTGGCATTCAAAAATGATGAAAAGTTCAAAATATTCACAGATAAACAGAAATTAACAGAGTATGCCAATAAGAAACCTGAACTTCAAGAAATATTAAAGGAAATTCTACAGTTTGAAAGGAAAAACAGGAGAGAGAGAGTTGGAGGAGAGTGTAAGAACAAAGAAAAAGACAAAAAGAAAAATAAAAACAACATATGACATACATAAACCCAAACAAAATATGGCTGATGTAGGAAATTCCTTGAGAATTTCACTGGTCAAAGACACAGACTGGCAGAATGGATAAGGACATATGACCCATCTATATGTTGTCTACAAGAAACCCACTGTAGACTCAGGGATTCAAGGAGGCTGAAAGTGAATGGCTGGAAAACAATTTAAAAGGAAACAACAACCAAAAAAGGGCAGGAGTATCTATACTAATATCAGACAAAATAGACTTTAAATGCACAACTCTTGTAAGTGCCAAAGATGGACACTATATATTAGTAAGAGGGGTAATCTTTCAAGAAGAAAGAACAATCATCAACATTTATGCACCTAAACAGGGTACCTCAAAATACATGAGGCAAACAATGGAAAGATTAAGTGGAGACATTAATGCCGCTACAATTATACTGTGTGATTTTAATACACCATTATCACCATTAGAAAGAACATCTCAACAGAGAATCAATAAAGAAACAATGAGTCTGAATAATACATTAGAGGATCTGGACCTAATAGATATATAAAGAATGCTACACACAAATACAGTGGGATATACATTCATCTTGAGTGCACATGGATCATACTCCAAGATAGACCACATGCTAAGCCACAGAACAATTCTCAATGAATTTAGGAAGATTGAGATTAAATGAAGTATTTTCTCTGTCCTCAATGGAATGAAATTGGAAATCACTTAGGGCTAGAGTACCAGATTGGGCACAAAGATATGGAAGTTCAATAACACACTATTAGACAAACTGTGGGTCAAGGAAGAAATCCCAAAAGAAATCAGTAACTACCTTGAAACGAATAAAAATGACAACACAACATATCAAAACTTATGGGATGCAACCAAAGCTGTACTGAGAGGGAAATTTATATCCATAAAGGCATATGTCAAAAGAGAAGAAAGAGCTAAAATTGAAGACCTAAATGCACACCTGGAAGAATTGGAAAAACAAAAACAAACTAACCTAAAAGGAAGTAGAAAGAAGGAAATAACAAAGATTAGAGAGAACTAAATGAAATAGAAAATAAGAAAGCATTAGAAAAAATAAACAAAACCAAAAACT
>JAQZBX010031652.1:0-26219 GCA_029593785.1 Cabassous unicinctus
ACTATTTTGTTTGATATTAGTATTGCTACTCCATCTCTTGTTTGGTTACTATTTTCATGTAATATATTTTTCCAGATTTTCCCTTTTAATCTTTTTGTATCCTTATATCTGAGGTGAGTCTCTTGTAGACAACATATAGATGGCTCATATATTTTATCCTTTCTAGCAGTCTGTCTTTTGATTGGGAAGTTCAAGCCATTAAATTCAATTTTATTAATGTAAAAGCATTACTTACTTCACCCATTTTGTCCTTTGATTCTCTGTTGTCATATCATACTATTGTCTGTCTTTTTACACTTTAATTTACCCTTCCTAATAATCTTCATATTTACACTCTTCTCCACATCTCTCACCCTTGTTTTTCCTTTCAGGCTAACTTCCTTAGTATCTCCTGTATTTCTAGACATTTGATTAAAAATTCTATCATTTTTTGTCTGTATGTGAAGATGTTAAACTCATCCTATATTTTGAAGGACAGCTTTGCCAGATATAGAATTATTGGGTGGCAGTTTTTCTCTTTTAGTACCTTGCATAAATCATACTACTTTCTTCTCACCTCCTTGGTATATAATGAGAAATTGGCACTTAATATTATTGAGTTTCCCTTACATGTGGTACTTTGCTTTTCTCTTGCTGCTCTCAGAATCCTCCCTTTATCTCTGATATTTTTTATTCTGAACAGAAATTTTCTCAGGGTTGGTCTATTCAGATTTATTCTGTTTTGAGTGCATTGTCCTTCTTGGATATTTACATTTGTGTCTTTACTAAGGTTTTGGAAGTGTATTAGCCAGCCAAAGCATTGATAAAGCAAAGTATCAGAAATCTCTTGGCTTTTATAAAGGGCATTTATTTGGGGTTAAAGCTTACAGTTACAAGGTACGAAAGAGTCTAGCTCAACGTTGCTTTCTCACCAAAGTCGGTTGCCATGCAAGGTGGTTGGGTGATCTCTGCCTGGTTTCTACTTCTTTCTTCCTCTTAAGGCTTGGTGTGCCAAGCGTCTTCTGATCTTAGCAGTAGGCTGGCATAGGGCTTGTCTCTCAGGATTTCTTATGTCAATCTGGTACTGGGCTCATTTCTTTCCAGGCTTTCTCAGCTGGTCATCAGTTCAGATGCAAAAACTCAGGTGAATGACTCAGCTTTCCCAGGGCTTTAGCTGATTGAGCCTTCCCTCTTCTGGTGTATATAGAGCCCTCTCTCTTCTAGTGTGTTTTACTGTGTGTGTCCATTTATATAAGTTAACCAAGGGGGAAGGATCTCAACCCTGAGTCATGCCCTCCTCAGGTGGTCGAACCAAAAGCCCTAAATTGATTTAATCAAGTAAATTTAAAACCATTGAATTTAATACAATCAGAGGGTATTATCCCCAGAGGAACACACCAGTTTACAAACATAATCTCTCTTTTTTGGGATTCATAAATAATGTCAAACTGGCATAGGAAGTTTTCAGTCATTAGTTCTTCAAATATTCTTTCTGCCACTTTTCCATTCTCTTCTTCTGGGGCACCAATACTGTGAATGTTTGTGCATTTTTTGTTTTCATTCAATTCACTGAGACTGTTCTTTTTTTTTCCATTCTCTTCTCATTCTGTTCTCCTGTCTTTTAAAGTTCAGTTATTCTGTTTTTGAAATCACTAATTTTGTCTTCAAGCAATTCAAATCTTCTCTTATGCAACTCTAGTGTATTTTTAAATTATGACTTTTTTTCAAAGTGGCATATAATGGTAATTCAAAGTATCAGACTAAGAACTGAGGTTTCTGTTTTAAAGAGTGCTTTGTTTTTTTTATACATCTGTTTTATTTTTATATTTTAAGGAAGCTAAAGACTAAAATAATGGCACATAAAAAATAGGGGATTCCCATATGCCCCAACTCCTCCCACTCTCACACTTTCCCACATCAACATCTTTCATTAGAGTGGTACATTTATTACATTTGATGAACACATATTGAAGCATTGCTACTAAATGTGGATTATAGTTTATATTATAGTTTACACTCTGCCATGCACAATTTTATAGGTTAAGAAAAAATTTATAATGGTCTGTGCTTGTCATTGCAATGTCATTAAGGGCAATTTCAATGTACCAAAAATGCCCTGATGTTACAAATATTATTTCCTATCCCTCCTCTTTGAACCTCTGGTTTCCACTGCCTTTATATCATTGATAAAGTTTCTTCCATTGCTGGAATAATAAACCTATAATAGAATAATAAATTTACTCTAGTCCATTGTTCATTCCCCAATAAGGATTTGGGCATAGTCATAACCACTCTGTTTCTAATTGAGAGACTTAGATCCCATGGGACAGATGAATGGAACTATCTTGCTTTCAGTTAATGACACTTTCTCTTCCTTGGGATGTGTGTTGTCTATCATCTCCTTCATAGTTGTCCTGGGTGAGTCCTGTGAACTGGAGAGTAAGTGTTGCAACTCTGCTGAGAGTTCTGATCTTAGAGCTCAACCAACACATGAACAGGCCAAAATTTAAGTCTCTGGGACATATATTTAACATGTATAGTGATAATTACAGTTTCAAATAAAAGAGGCAGAGGATCCATGTTTAGGGGAACTATAATGAGTCTAACCCTGTTACACCAAGAACATAAAATATGAAGTAATGTCCACTGAGAGGCAGTCAAATTCCTGAGCTTGTCTGCCCTGCTTATAGTGTCTAGATGTTTCTAGAGACTTCAGGAGCCCTGCTGCTTGAGGCACTGTTTACTGTGCACGATTATCTCTAGTTGTCTTAAATCCTGTGTCTCTTCAGAATATTTGGTTTGCTCTTTTGGTTTGGCTTTCTCTTACCATTTCCTAGTATGGCTTGTAATTTTTTGGCTATTTCTCCACCCACCAAGACAATGCCCCATGAGTATTTGAACATATTCATATGTCTTAGAGGCATGTCTCCGTTTCATTCTTCCACACATATACTGCATCAGTGACACCTCATGCAAGTTAACTTCCCCTACCACAGTTGTGGCCCTATTATTATCCAAAACTTCTTCAAAATAAAGCCAAGAAATAAAATTAAATAATAAAATATAACAATAATAATTTAAAAATAAAAAATAAGATGCAAGAACAAAAAATAAAAAAATAAAAAACTGAAATAAAATAAAATTTTTGATATGTTGTGTCTTTCATCCCTGTCAGATTTTTATTTTATGTACAGTAACATTTCTTCCGTATGTTTTTTCAATTCTTTGAATTGATTTTGCAGAGTTGTATGATTATTTCTGATTGGTTTGCTCCTTTGGCTGGGCTATCTCTTACTGTTCCCTAGTATGGTTTGTAAATTTTTGCTGATGTCCAGGCATCTGAGTATGTTGGTGAATTTACTCTGATGGCCAGCTGCTCTTTCTTGCTTTTTATTTTCACAGCTCTATTTTGACATTTAGTTCAACTTATTCTAAATCTTTAATATTGCCAGCTTATGTTATCAAAATTTGGCCAGGGACTCACTAATGGGGCACAGATTTTCTCCCAGTGGTTAAGATACAGAGAGAACCCAGAACAGTTATACTCATGCAATTTCCAGAACAGCCAGCAAATGGTGCTTTTCAGCACACCTTTCCACAGAGGTTTTTCAGTCTCTTCTTTTCTGTGTTCCTGTGTTGAATCTCCAGTGCAGAGATTCAAAGTGGGATCTGCTGGCTTAATTCACTGAAGAAAATTCCCCTCTCTTTTCCCTTGAAACAAGTGACAGGGAGGAAGTTGTCTGTTTCACTCTCTGTGAGCTGCACTGAGCCAGGGGTTTTACCACAGCCTAATATATTGGAAGTGGGGTAGGAGAGCCCTTCCCAGTCACCATGGGTGTTTGGTCACATATTTTCTTTGTTTGGAGTTCTTTGTCTCTCTGTCCCTCATCCTCCAGGTAGTTGTGTAGTACTGTCTTGGTCTGCTGACCCCCAAAACTGGTCCTTCAGACAGCTTTTGGCAAGAGTTGTACTGATTTTGTGAGAGAATTGAGTCCTGCCTGCTAGTTTGATGCCATCTTCCCACAATACCCCTGGAACTAGCCTTATTTTTTAATGTATTTCCTAGATATTGTTCAAATGCAATTACATGTTTTCTAGTATTTATATAAGCAAATACTTATAAGCAAATAGAATGCATATAATTTACATCCCATGCTTAAATGGAAGTTAGCATAATCTATAACTCTTCTATAACTTATTTTTATTTTACTTTTCATATAATTGTATTTTCTCCTTGGCTTTATTCCATCCCTTATTTATTCTGCCTTGGGCAGCCTTGCCAATGTATCAATTTGTATTTAAGCAGACATATCTATAGTATAAATTCTAGATGTTTAAGTGATTGGAAATGCATTTGCAATTTTCATATATATGAAAAAATGTTCCCTCCGCAGACTTCAACCCTTTTGTACTCTGATCAGTCCACTCTTGCTTTCCATCAGCCTTGTCATCAGAAAGTTATATCAAATGTTTCAATTTACAAATATCACTGTTCTTTGAATCAGCATTTTTATTATAACTAGGTTGAGTATATTTTTCAGATGTTTAAGACGCATTTTATCCATTTTTTTGTAATCTGTACCTTCACTTATTTTGTCTTTTATTTTTTATTTTTTATTTTTTACTGATTTGTCAGTATTTATATTCTTGGCTTCAAAAATATTTTTATTAAGGTCATAAGTGGGAGTTGAAAAGTTAAAAATAATAAATGTAATATTTTTTAGTTTCCTTTCAATACAGTGAAAATGGCATAAAATTAAAATAAACATAATTTAAAAATATTTTCTCAAATTATAGTTTGTTTTTCAATGTAGATTTTTTTGCATTTTTATGTAACCAAAAATCATTAATATTTTCTTTTATGATCTCAATTTTGGGATGCATAAAAACCTTTCCTGTATTACTCATACTCATTTACATTCCCAGCACCAGAAATGAGAATCAAGTGCTTAACAAATAACATCTTTTCCATTTAGACGTTCTGTTTGGGTGAGGTACTATTGCAATGTATACATTTAGTTAGCATATTCATGAGTCCTAATAAAGTTGATTAGCTCTTCATAGTGTCTATTTGAATAGCTCTGTAAAGGGAATATTCCAGGATTTTGTCAATGTTTCTATTGGGATAACTGTTTTGATTAAATTATTAACTTGTAGAAATTTAGTATATATTGTATATTTATTTTTATTGTTGGACATTTATATTCCAAACCTCTTACCATAGCCTTTGTGTTGTCGTTTCACTCTCTTAATTATATCTTTTTGGGAGCTATATAGTTCAAGTGGTTGTGCACCTGCTTCCCATGTACACGGTCCTAGGTTTGATCCCCAGTACCTCCTAAAAAGTGAAAGAAATTAAATCTCATTGGGGAGCAGATGTCCTCACTGGTTCAGTGCCTTCTTCCCATGTAAAAGGTCCTGTGTTCAATCCCTGGTATCTCCTAATAAAAAATAAAAACTAATATCTGTTGATGAATAGAATTGAATATCTTTTATTAATTCATTTTTATATTTTCTCTTTTACAATTAAAATTCTGCATATCCTATTCAGTAAACTAAGTCATGCAAACATCCTCCTTTTATGCTTTCTCCTAAAATTTTATTCCTTTTTAGCTTGCATATTTAGATTACCATCCATCTACAATTTAAATATTCATGTGTGTTTCCTCACATTATGCTTGTAGATGTGTCTATTTCATTTTCCGTTTTAATTCTGTCAATTTTCCTTGATATGTTTTGAATTTATATTGTTAGGCCCATACCGATTAACAACTATGTTATCTTTTCTATTGGTTGTCCTCTATTATTATTATGAAATGCTCAATTTGCCTTCAAGTTTACTTTATATGATATATCAATATATACTAAAATTCTGCCTTTATATTTATGTCTCTTTTCATAAGCATATGGTTGAGTTTGTTTTCTCATCATGTCTAATAATAGCAAAAAGTTAATAATAAAGTTTGAAACTGAGTAAAATATAGGCAGTTTTTGTGTGTTTTGTGTGTTTTTATGTGTGTATGGATTTTTTGTGAAGTAATTTTATTCTCTTCTGTGGGTGTTGACAGTGCTTATAGATTGCCTTTTGAAATATTCAGAAAGCATATACCAAAATATTGCAACATTTCTTTACATTACAATTAATAGCTATTAAGCAATTATATCTAATAAATACAGTGAAAAATGGTATAAAGGTTTACATTATTCTTTTGTAAATAATACCTTTTTACACAATATTAACAAAGGGAATTAAATGCATATCACAATATCGATGAAGAGAAAGCTTCTCTTTAAATAAACTATTCTGTTTATAAATAAACTGTTTTTTAATATACATTTACAGACCTGATGAACAATAAGTAATGGTACATACAGTTTTCTTCAAAAATAAAATGTTCATAAATGGGTCACTATGGGAGAATTCACTTAGTAAAATGGTTAAGAAGCAATCAAAGGATATTAGAGAGTTAAGACTACTATAGTATGGCAACCTATGTCTGTCAGCAGGATACTCTGTGGAGGAACCCAGTTTTCCTTGAATTCCATAATGTTACAGTGAATTTCATTCTATCCATAGGGGTAGGATTCTTGTTCACCCATGATTAAACCTGGACTAGCCATAGGTGCATCAATAGCAGCTGTTGCACTTCTGCACAGATGTTCATATAATTCATGTAATACTTCTCTCAGTTTCTTCATTGTTTTCTTACTGTGCTGAAATAGCATTGCTAAGAGGTTCACCAGCAAGCCGTAACTTAACACAGACTAACAAAAACCCTTAATGCTTTCAGATGAATCCATGCAATAAATGCCTGACTGAAATTCACTTTCTGCCACCACACAAGTGACTCAAATTGATTTTTCATCTCAGTAGAAATCCTGCTCATTTCTTCTTTATCTGCTTTCATCTCCTTTTCATTATACTGGAAATCACAAATGATTAATTTTTTCCCCCAGGCTTTTTAACTGAATTCAATGCATTCCTAAACAGGGTAACTCTCTTGGTACTCTGAGATAGCATTGATAGCCCTTGGAACTACCATTTCAGCTAGTGTTTCACACTGCTTAACCTAAACATTGTGTTTTAACTTTGGAACTACAACCAATAATGTGATGAGATTCTCTGAACCAAGAAAAAAGTTACACTTCTTCACAATTACCACTAGACTTAGTATTTAGCAAATTTCCTGCATTCTTCTATTCCAAATTCTGAAATTACCTCTCAAGTTATTGTATGTGAATGCTCAAGATTTTGGGTCACTGGGTAATGGCCTGAATCCATCATTGCAATATCATGTAAAAAATTCCACTTCCCCAAAATATGCCATGTTACACCTATTCATCCCCTTCCCTCCCCTCAGAACATCTGGTGAGCACAGTCTTTATATCAATGCTACAAGTTCTTCCATTCCTAGAATAATGATAAGTCTACTTTAGTCAATAGTTACACATTATATTTTTTCCTCAATCTTGATGATTTTGATGGTGATATCCACTGTGTTTCTGATTGAGAGGGGATTAGATGACATGGGGAAGATGGATGGAAACATCTTACTTGCAGTTGGAGATTCTCCCCATTTTTGAGATAAGCAGTATCCATGGTCACACTTTTATTAGTTGTCCTGGGAAAATCCAATGAACTGAAGAGTAAGCATTGACTACAACTCTGATAAGACTCAGGGTTCAACTGATATAAAAACAGACACAAGATTTAAGTCTCTGCACCATATATTTAATGGAAATAGTGCTAATTATATGTTCAAACAAAAGGGGCAGAAGAACAATATATAATGAAATTATAAATAAGTCTTTCTGTTACATTGGGAAGATAAGTTAACATATATGCCAAGATAAGGCCCACCAATGGGATGTGATTTCCTGGGGTTGTCTGTCCTGCCTATAGTGTCCAGATGTCTCTAGGGACTTCAGGATCACCACTGCCTGAGGTATTGTAAACTGTGGCAGTCAATGAGATCCTCCGGATCCTCCTGACATGTATATAACCTCTGGAATGAACTCCCTACTCACTTTGAAATCTCGTGGCCATAAAATCTGTTTGTATTTGATATTTACCCCTTTTGGTAAATGTATTTTTACAAATTCATCTCTAGTTGGTGCTTGGTAATAACCCCTTGGTGCCAGGGAGGTCAAACCCCATGTCAGGGTGAAAGCAACCAGCCAGTATGCTGAGAATCCTGGCTTAGAGAGAATCCACTTTTGAGTAACAAGTTGGTTTTCAGGAGCTAACACTTGGGCTACATAAATTACTAGGTGAAGTTTAAATTTTATAGGTATAAGGTTCATAAGTGTCAGAATTAATATCAAGGACTTAGTGTTTACATAGAAAGCCCTGAAAAATCTAAAACAAAGCTTTTAGAGCTGATAAATAAGTTCAGTAAAGTGGCAGGATATAAGATCAACAAAAAAATATCAGTAGCATTTCTGTAGGTCAATAGTAAGCAATGTTACAAGAAATCAAGAAAGCAATTCCATTTACAATAGCAAATAAAAACATCAAAACAAGGGATAAACTTAGCTGATGATGAAAAGGTCTTGTACACAGAAAACTACATGACATTGTTAAAGAAAGTCAAAGAGGACCTAAACAAATGGAAGAATGTTCTTTGAGAATATCATCAAAACTGACAAACCCTTAGATAGACTGACAAAGAAAAAAAGAGAGAAGATGCAAGTAAAGAAAAAAAGAGAGAAGATTCAAGTAAATAAAATCAGAAATGAGAGAGGGGACAGTAACACTGACCCCGCAGAAATAAGAGAGATCATAAGAGGGTATTATGACCAACAGTATGCCAAAAACCTAGACAATGTATTCAACTTGAATAAATTGCTAGAACCACATGAACCACCTACACTGACCGTAGGAGAAATAGAAGACCCCAACAAAACATTCACAAGTGAAAGGATTGAAGCAGTCATGAAAAACCTCCCAAAGATGAAAATAGAGGACCAGATGGCTTCACAGGTGAATTTTACCAATCATTCAAAAATGATCTAATACCACTCTTGCTCAAGCTCTTCCAAAAAATTGAACAGGAAAGAACACTACAAAACTTACTCTATGAAGTCGTCACCTAATACCAAAACCAGAAAAAGATACAATTTAAAAATAAAATTATAGACCAACATCCTTAATGAATATAGATGCAAAAATCCTCAACAAAATACTTTCAAAAAGAATCCAAAATTACATTGAAAGGATTATACATCACAGTCAAGTGAATTTTATCTCAAGTATGCAAGGGTGGTTCAACAACAAAAAAATCAATTATTGTAAAAATTCACATTGATAAATTGAAGAAGAAAAAGCATGTGATCTTCTCAATTGATGCAGAAAAGGCATTTGACAAAATATAACACCCTTTCTAGATAAAAAACACTCCAAAATATAGGACAAGAAGGAAGATTTCTCAATGTGATAAAAGGCATATATGAAAAGCCTACAGATAGCATTGTACTCAATGGTGAGAGACTGAAAACTTTCCCACTGAGATCAGGAACAAAACAATGATGCCCACTGTCAGCACTGTTATTCAATATTTTGCTAAAAGTTCTAGCAAAAGTAATTAGGCTACATAAAGAAATAAAAAATAGGTAAATAGGAAAGAAAGAAATAAAAACTTCACTATTCACTCATATGATCCTATATCTAGAAAATCCTGAAAATACCACAACACAGCTACTAGAAACAATAGAAGAGTTCAGCAAAGTGGCAGAATACAAGATTAATAAGCAAAACACCAATGGCATTCCTATAAACTATTGATAAATAATCTGAGGAGGAAATCAGAAAAAAATTCCAGTTATAATAACAAATAAAAGAATAAAACATTTAGGAATAAACTTAACCAAGGACCTAAAATACCTGAATTCAGCAAACTTCAAGACATTGTTGAAAGCAACCAAAAATGATAAATAAATGGAAGAATATTTTGTGTTCATGGATTGGAAGACTAAATATCAATAAGAAGTAAAATCTACCCTTTTTGTTTTTGTTTTTTATAAATTCAAATAATCCCAACAAAAGTTCCAACAGCCTTTTTTGCAGAAATGGAGAAGCCAATTATCAAATTTATCTGGAAGTGTAAAGGGCCCTAAATAGCCAAAAAATATCTTAAAAATAGAAGAACAAATTTGGAGGATTCACCTTCTTACTTTAAAACATATTACTTAGCTACAGTGGTAAAAACAGCATGGTACTGGCATAAAAGCAGACATATTGACCAATGGAACCTAATTGAGAAATCAGAAATTGATCCTAACATCTGTAGTTGAGAAATTTTTGACAAGGTGATCAAGCCTTCCCAGCTGGGCCAGAGCAGTCTATTCAACAAATAGTGCTGTGAGAAATGGATTACCATATCCAAAAGGAAGAAAGAGGACCTGTATCACATAGTATACAAAAAATAAGTCAAAGTGAATCAAAGACATGAATATAAATGGTACAACCATAAACTCTGAGAAGAAAAAGTAGGAAAATATCTTCAAAGTCTTGTGATAAGGGGTAGTTTCTTAAACCTTATACACATGAACAACAAAAGAAAAAATATATAAGTGGGACCTACTGAAAAATAAATGCTTTTTCACCTCAAAGGATTTTGTCAAAAGGGTGAAAAGGCACCCGACTCAATACAAGAAAATATTTGGCAGTCACATTTCTGATAAGGGTTAAATATACATGATGTATAAAGAGATCATACAACTCAACACTAAAAAGACAAACTACTTGATTAAAAAATGGAAAAAAGTCCAAAGAAGGAATATAAATGACAAAGGAACACATTTAAAAAAATATTCAAGAGACCACCAGCAAGATGGTGGCAGAGTAAGGTGTTCTTAGAATCAGCTCCTGCTGCAGGACAGCTAGTAATCACTCAGAGCTAACCAAAGGACTTGTTTGGGGGCTCCAGGAGACCAAAAGTGGATCCTGCAGCATCCTTGAAACTGCCCATCTGCAGAGAAGATTCTTAAGTAGAGCTCTCCACACCACAGAGGCCGGTGCCCATCCTCCACTGGAGGAACAAGCTACCTAGGAAGTTGTTCTGTGGCTGGACTGGAAGCTCCACTTCCCAAAAATGGGGGAGGAAGAGACGGTTGGGCACCAACTTCAGCTACTGATTAGTATATTCCATGGGCTAAAGTATAATTCTAAGAACAGCTAAAATTTGAACCTGTCCAAGTCAGAAAGAGGCCAGTAGCTTCCATCTTAACTCTGAGCCTGACACGAGGATAAGCAGGGCTGACTGAAAAATCGCAGTGCTGACAGGGACCAGCTTCTTTATATCTAGATCAGATTGCCATTCTAGCCTAAGCCCCAGGCCTACCTCGGACAGGGAGAACTCTAGGGGGAGCTGTGCCTGACTCTCTGGGAAATAACAGGCCATGCCATGCAAGCCAGTGAACATCCTGGTTTGGCAGTGCAAGCCACCCCAGGAGGTATTCTGTGGCAAGAATTGGACGCTCCATTTCCCAAAAACGGGAGGAAGAGATGGTTAGTCATCAATGACAGCTACTGATTAGTCAGTTCAGTGGGCTAAAATATAACCCTGAGAAGAGCTAAATATTGAACCTGTCTAAGTCAGAAGGAAGGCTGGTACTCTCCATTTTGACTCCACTCCCACATGAGGGGAAGCCGGGCTGACTGAAAATCATGGTGACAGTAAAGATCAATCTCTTTCACCCAGATTGGCCTGCAGCCCTAGACTAGGCTTCAGCCCCACCTCAAGCAGGGAGGAAGCTGGCAGGCCCTGCAATAGCCTATCCATGTATCTGCAGGTATATTTGGCTGACACAGACTGAATAATTGGAAGCCTACTGGGGCAACTGTGGTCTTCTTGGACCTTTACTGCATAGATTGCTACTCACACCTGCAGCTCCATCCCAGCCCCATGCAGGGGAAAAAGGGGTGTGAAGCTTCATCAATCTCTCTGGGAAACTACAGTCTAGGCCTGCATAACTTGGATTATTTCATACGGCTGAGGATCTATCCCTACCCCTGGCAAAGGAGAAAGTTGGGAGAAGCTTCATTGGTCCTTGGGGCAATGAGGGCAGCTTGAGCCTCCACAGCTTACAGCACCAACTACATCCTTGGCTCCTACTACACAACCAGCAATAGTGAAAGGGCAGGAAGCCCTAAACTAAAGAGAAATGCTGCACACAGAATAAATGCTTTACTAAGCCAGATGCCAAGATACCAACAAAAAAATTCAATCCACAACAAGAAACAGGAAAATATGGCCCTGTTAAATGAACAAGATAAGTCTCCAGATGACATAAAAGAATTGGGACTACTAATCATAGATGTTCAAACAAATCTCCTTAATAAATTCAATGAGATGACTAAAGAAATTAAGAGTATTAAGAAGACATCGGATGAACACAAAGAAGAATTTGAAAGCATACATAGAAAAATAACAGATCTTATGGGAATGCGAGGTGCAATAAATGAAATAAAAAATACCCTGGAATCATATAATAGCAGATTTGAGGAGGCAGAAGAAAGGATTGGTGAGCTTGAAGAAATTGCCTCTGAAAGTGAACATAGAAAAGAGCAGAGGAAGAAAAGATTAGAAAAACTTGAACAAGTTCTCAGGGAACTAAATGACAGCAAGAGATGTGAAAACATACATGCCATGGGTGTCCCAAGAGAAGAAGAGAAGGGAAAAGTGGAAAAATGAATATTTGAAGAAATAATGGTAGAAAATTTCCCAACCCTATTGAAGGACATAGATATCCATGTCCAAGAAGCATGATGAACTCCCATCTGAAAAAATCCAAATAGACCAACTCCAAGACACAAACTAATCAGAATGTCAAATGCCAAAGACAAAGAGAGAATTCTGAGAGCAGCAAAAAAAAAGCAATGCATAACATATAAGAGATACCCAATAAGATTAAGTGCTGATTTCTCACCAGAAACCGTGGAGACAAGAAGACAGTGGTATGATATATTTAAAATATTGCAATAGAAAAATTTCCAGCCAAGGATCTTATATCTGGCAAGATTGTCTTTCAAAAATGAGGGCGAGTTTAGAATATTCACCGATAAACAGAAACTGAGAGAGTTTGTAACCAAGAGACCCACCTTGCAGGAAATACTAAAGGATGTGCTACAGCCTAAAAAGAAAGACAGGATAAAAAAGCCTGGAAGAGAGTCTAGAAATGAAGATTATATCAATAAAATAATTAAAAGTGTCAAAAGAGTGGTGAAAATAAAATATGATAGATAATAGTCAAACATTCAGGAATAAACTTAACCAAAGATGTAAAGCACTTGTATTCAGAAAACTACAACTCACTATTAAAAGAAATTTTTAAAAGTCTTATATAATTGGGAGAACATTACATGCTCTCAGATTGGAAGACTAAATAACATTAAGATGTCAATTCTACTCAAATTGATATACAGATTCAATGCCATGCCATAAAAATTTCACCAGCATTTTTTAAATAAATGGAAAACATGATTATCAAATTTATTTGGACGGGTAAGGGGTCCTGAATAGCCAGAAACATCTTAAAAAGGAAAAGCAAATTTGGAGGACACTCATTTCTGGACTTTAAATCACATTACCAAGCTACAGTGGTAAAAACAGCATGATATTGGCATAAAGACAGACACATAGACCAATAGAACCTAATTGAAAGTTCAGAAACAGACCCTCATATCTATGGTCAAGTGATTTTTGATTAGCCTGTCAAACCCACCCAGCTCAGGCAAAACAGTCCATTCAACAAATGGTGCTGAGAAAAATGGATAACCATAGCAATAGAAAGAAAGAGGACCCCTATCTCACATCTTATATAAAAATTAACTCAAAATGAATAAAAAACCTAAATGTAAAAGTAAGAACCATAAAGCTTCTAGAAGAAAATGTAAGAAAAAAACTTCAAGACCTAGTGGTAGGTGGTTCATTTTTAAAGGAGAGAAGAGGCAGACTGAGATGGACTACTGATATTGTATGTAGAAGTTTTAATTAGCTTTACTGTAAAAGTGTGGAAATATACAGAGCTGATGGTAACACATTATAGTGAGTAACAGCTGGTTTATAAATGGGGACATGGCTGAAAATGGTAGTCTAGGATGTAAATGCCAATTGACTGAAAGTTAGAGAATGATCTAGGGACTGAATAGCATAGTAAACCTAGAGGTAGATGAGAATTGTGGTTGATGGTACAGGTGCAAGAATGTCCTTTGTGAGCTAGAGCAGATGTACATCACTGTTGCAGGGTGGGGGGAATGTGGAGAGGCCTGGGAAAAATATGACTGGAGTGACCTATGGACTATGAGTAACAGTAACAATGTAATATTCTTGCATGTATGCCAAAGTGCTGATAATGGGAGAGTATGGAAAATGTGTGCCAAATGTATGCTATGGACCTGTTAATAATCAGATGATATTATCTTATAATCTGTAACAAATGTTCCACATGGTGTGGTGTGTTGTTAGAGGGCTGTTGTTTGGGAATTCTGCACATGTGCATGATTGTTTTGTAAGTTTACAACTTCTGTCATAAAATCATATTTTAAAAAATAATAATAGGGTGTGTTGGGGAAAAAAATACACCAAATGTATGATAAGGACTATAATCAGCAGTAAGAGTTTGACAGTATTCTTTCATAACTTGTAACAAATGTCTCATGACAATGCAAGGTGTTGGTGGAGGGTTGATGTATGGGACCCTTGTATGATCTTATGAATGTTTGCTGTGTAAGTTCATAACTTTTACTATACACTTATTGTTTATATATGTTCATGTATAAATGATATAAAATTATAATAATAATAGGGTGGGTTGGGGGAAAATATTTTGGTTACTAGTAATATTTTGAGGATGCTCTTTAATCATTAGTAAAAATGTTTAACAATAATGCAAGTTATTTGTGGAAAGGTGACCTATGAGACTGCTGTATGATGTTATGTATGTTTGTTTTGCAAGTTCACAACTATTGCTATACACTTATTGTTTATGTATGTTCATGTGTGAGTGATATACTTCAATAAATATTTTAAAAATTGCCAAAATGAAAACAACAAGAACAACAACAAAAAACATTTAACATCACTAGCTATTAAAGAAATGTAAATGAAAACTACAATTAGTAAGCACTTCACAAATATTAGGCTGGCCAGTAGTACAAAGTCAGAAAATGTAAATTTTGGAGATGATGTGGAGAGATAGGAATGCTTATTGACTCTTGGTGGGAATGTAGAATGGTACAGCCACTGAGGACAACTGTTTGGCAGTTCCTAAGGAAGTTGGAAATACACTTGCCATGTGACCTGGCAATAACATTCCTAGGTAAATACCCAGAATATATGAGAGCAGTGATCCAGACATCATCACACCTATGCTCATAGAGTCATTATTCATAACAGACAAAAGTTGAAAGTAACCCAGGTGTCCATCACCTTTGAATAGGTAAACAATTTGTGGTGTGTACACACGATGCAATATTATACACTGGTAAGAAGAGCTGAAGTCATGAAGCATATGATAACATGGATGAACCTGGAGAACATTATGTTGAGTGAAGCAATCCATATAGAAAATGGAAAATGATATATGATCACACTATTATGCACTAAATTTAATGAGAAAATTCAATGAATGAATAATTAGGATATATTTCATCAGAAAAATAGAATGAGGGTTAGAAAATGGAAATCTGAGGCTTAAACTGTGCATAATTGGTAAAAAAAAAAGGTTGTTTGTAAATCTATGGAAATGTATAGAAATGGTGAAAGTACATCATAGTGTTTGTAACTAGCGGTGCTATTATATGGTTATGAGAGTGGTTGAAAGGGAAAGTCAATGGTCATGTATATTACTAGAAGGAAAGCTAAAAATGTAACATGGGACTGGATAACAGTGAAACCTCATGTAACACACAAATATGGCTGATATTACATATATAAGACTGTTTTTACAATATATAAATACAAATATAATGGAGAGAAGGAAAAAGAATAGAAGCTATGTACAGCAGTAGAAGCATTGAGAAATTGAGTGGTGATGACTTTGCTTGTTTTATTATTATTATTGGAATAGTGAAAATGTTCTAGAAATGATTAAAGTGGTGAATATACAACTATGTGATTATACTAAGTACAACTGATTGTACATTTTGAATAGATTTATGCTTTATTAATATGTATCAGTAAAATTTATTTGTTTAAAAATCCCATAGAGCTATACAACAGAAATTTTACCTATGGACTTTCTTTGAAACAAATGCATTGATATTGATTCATAAACTGTAAAAAATGTATCACACTAATGTAAGATGTTAATAAAAAGAAAACTGTGGGCAGAGGATGGAGTGGGGCATACGGGAAATAACTATACTTTTGCACACTTTCTCCACAGACCTAAAGTGCTCTGAAAAATACATTCTATTTTATGAAACTAGAATCCAGGTTACCTGAGTCTGCGTTGGTGTAGGGAATAGGGTAAATTTTAAATTGGTATGATGATACTAATTGTGGTGATGAAAAAATGTGGGTGTTGTGTGGTAGTGACAATATTGTGAATGTAAATAACACCATTGATCTGTATATTGGAAAATGGTTAAAATGGAAGTTTAGGTTTATAAATGCTATGAGAATAAAAGTTTTATAAATCATAGAATTGTACAACAAAAACAATGAATCCTAACATAAAGTATGGACTACCCTTAACCATATAAATGTCATAACATGGTTTCATCAAATTTTAACAAAATTACCACATTAATGCAAAGTGTTAATAATAGGAAAATCTGTGTGTCAGAGTAAAGTATACGGGAATTCTGTATTTTATGCACAATTTATCTGTAAACTGTATCTTCTTTAATAAAATAATTACACTAAAACCTAAAAAGTAGTTGGGAAATTTTCAGCCATTATTTCCTCAAAAACTCCTGCCCCTTTTCCTTTCTCTTCTCCCTCTTGAATGCCTACAATACATTTGCACCTTTTGTGTTGTCATTTAATTCCCTGATTCCCTATTGAATTTTTCTATCTTATAATCTATCTGTTCTATTATGTGTGCAATTTCAAATGTTCTTCCTTCAATGTCATTAATTCTTTCCTCAGCCTGTTCAAATCTGCTGTCATGTGCTTCCAGCAAGTTTTTAATTTATTACATTTTGACTTTCATCAGCATCAGATCTGTTATCTATTTACGTATAATTTCTTCTATATGTTCCCCTAGTGTCTTCTTAATATCCTTTTTCTCTTACTTCAATTCAAAGAGTTGATTCATAATATTTGTTTGGACATCTTTCATTAGTTTTCCCATGTTATGTGTCTCTTCCTCTTTTTTGGTTTGTTTATTAGATTGGACCATGTCTTCCTGTTTCTGAGTATTGGTTGTAATATGTTCTGATATCTAGGCATCTGTTTATCTTCATGGGCTTATTTAGTTGGTAAGTGTTTCTCTCTAGTTGAGGGTTATATTCCTTTTGGTTTGTGTTAAGGGTCCTCTTTGGCACTTGGTTCCACTTATTCTATATTCATTTAGTTTTCTATGTTCTCACTGAAAAAGTATTAAGACCATAAAAAAGAAAAAATATAGAAGAGAAAATAATAATAACAATAATAATATTAATAATAACAATAAGAGAGAAATGAACCATGAAAGAACCAGGAAAAAATAAGTAATAATAGTGAAAAATTGTAAAAATGAAAAGGAATAAGAATAAATAAAAAAGATGAAATTTAAAAAAATGAAACAAGAAAAACATAGAATAAAAGACTGTAAAGCTGAGAAAGGAGGAAAGAAATTGAATACACAGCAAGAAAATGTGGAATGAAGGAAAAGCAACAGAAGAGGGAAAAATGAAATAACAAAAGTAAATAAAGAAACTAAATAGAAAAAAGGGAAAAGAAGGAAAATAAAAAACAGAAACAAAGATAAATGAAATAAAAAAATAAACAGGAAAAAAAGGCATTCTTCTTAGGCCACTAGCAACTGTCTCAGGCTGCTGGTGTTCAACAACCAATCATGTTGCCGCCTGCCCTCCACAGGTAATGTACAAAGCTTTAGAGAACAAAATAAATAATAAATAATAAAAAACATATAATATAAAATAACAAATCAAAAAAGCTTAAAAATTTTAGTCTACAAGTTCCTTGTCATGAGGTGACTGCTGGGTGCCTGACAACCCCCTGAATCACTCCCTGAATCTCCTCTTCAGGGCTGGTTGGTGATCTTACAGCACCTAGGCTGCCTCTCCTCAACACCCTATCCCTCAGGCCTGTTAGGATTTTTTTTTTCTTTTAGGAGGTACTGGGGATTGAATCAGGGATCTCATATATGTGAGGCAAGCATTCAACCACTGAACTACACTTGCTTCACTGGTTAGGTAGGCTTTTGAAGTTTTGACTGCCTCTCCCAGCCTCCTTTTCCCTCAGGCCAGTTGGATTTCTAATGGTTTGCTTGCTGTCTTTCCTGATTTCCCTCGCTCTGAACTGTTAGGCATCTGTCACCCTACCCTTTCACTGAACCAGTACCTCATGCTCTCAGGGCATTTAAGTGTGACAGCCTGCCTGATCAGCTCCCCATTACTCTTTTGCTGGAGCTGCTTCAATGCTGGCTGGAATCCTTTTTATTTTCCTCTGTACTGCCTGCCCTATCTCCCCTCCACTGTCCACTTCACTCCATCTTAATTTGTTGGGTGCCAGTCCCATATATTTTGGCCCTGCAGCAACCCCACAGAGATGTCACTTTCACCCTCCACTTGCTGGGTTGGCTGTAAATGAGATTCAAAGTAGGTTCTGCTTATCAAACTCTCTGAAGAGAAACCACATTCCACCCTCCTGCAGACCCTTCTTCCTTCCAGGGAGGAGTACCTCCTTTCCCCTCTCAGTTAGCTGCATTGAGCCAGGGGTTTTACCAAGGATGTTCACCTTGAGTGTGGGGGATATATGTCATTCCCAGTCACAGGAGTGAGTAACTCGTGGTTTTCATTTTGGCCTCTTTGTCTCTCTGTCCCTCTCCCTCTTAGATGATGAACTCTCCTGATCTGCAGATCCCCAAAGCAGCTCCCTTGAGCAACTTTTTTGACCTTCATCCATTATTTTTGAGAGAGTTGTGCCCTGGCTACCTATGCTGATGCCTTCTTCCCAGAAGTCCCCTCCTTTATCTCCTTTAACATATTAAAGACCATTTTTAAAAGACTTTGCCTGGTATATCTAAAAACTGTCTTCTCCATTGATGATTTCTGGATTTTTATTTTGTTTCTATTATAATCTGTTGAATTCGGAACATTTTATTAATCTAAAGTATCGATATGAGATTTAGCTCCTGAGCTGTCTTTTCCTTAAGATTTTATTCAGCTAATGATATGACAGTATTATAATTTTCCAAAGGGTTGCCAATACAATGTACCAGAAATTCGTTGGCTTCTATAAAGGAGATTTATTAGGAGTAAAAGTTTAAAGTACCAAGTCTGTGAAAAGTCAAAATTAAGGCACCATAAGATGTTCTTTCTCACCAAAGTCAACTGCCACAAGTTGAAGCAAGATGGTCACGGATCTCTGCCAAGTTTTGGGCTCAGCTGAGGCAACCAGGCATAAGGCTTGCTCTTTCTGGAGCCCCTCTATCAGTCTTGGCTGTTCCAATTATTCCCCAAGTTCATCTGCAAGATATTGGGCATATGGCTTTTCTCTCCCTGGGCCTCAGCTCTTTGAGCATCTCAGGGGCTTCTTTCCTTGTACCTCAGTTTGTGGTGAAACTGGAGTGTATCCCTCACATGGCAGAATCAGATATACTGGTTTTCTTTTCCTCTGTGTCTATCTCTCTGTTTCTCTATTTTTACCCAGACCCAGCAAAAGAGCAGAGACTCAACCTGAGTCATGCTTCACTGACATAGTCCAATTGAAAGGGTCTCACACCCAAAGGAATAGATTTTTTCACAAATATAATCTTTCTCTTTTTGGGGTTCCCCAAATTTATCCTGCCACAAGCATAGATTTTTGAGTGCCAGGAGCTAATGAAAAAATCTAACAAATATCATTTATGGTCTTTGCAAATTGACTCTGCATTACATGGTGCTCTCCTTAAAAGTTTTGAAAACTTTGAAAACCCAGATAGGTTGGACCCTATAGGAAATGAACTGTTCATCATTCAATCATTGCAAAATTATTTGGGCATATTTTCTTTCCCACTTAAGAACTGGCAATTTTTTAAAATAGAAAAGATAAAGAAGATCAACTTGAGGCAAATGTTAAATGTTGACTCTTCTCTGGTTTTCTAAGCCTGCATCTTCTCTTGGGTATGTGCCTGCTTATGGCCTTAGATATTCCCCCATTTATAGGAATTAATTAAATGCCTCCTCTACTTCCTTCGAAATAGTCCCTTCCTGACTACTCTATTGCATTAATTAAAGCAGTTATCCTTTGTTCAATGTCATTTTGACTTATTTGATTCTCACTTTGCTTTAGCTGTCAGCAAACTGGTTCTGCCTGCATGGCAAGTTTTGGGAGGGCAAGTACAAAAGTAGTTTCATGGTTCATACTTTCAAGCCATCCTCAAAAGACTGGCAGGACCATACAGGCACCCCAGTAAACACAGGAAGGTTAATCTGTTC
Source organism: Cabassous unicinctus (assembly GCA_029593785.1). NCBI lineage: Eukaryota > Metazoa > Chordata > Mammalia > Cingulata > Chlamyphoridae > Cabassous > Cabassous unicinctus. The sequence goes on from JAQZBX010031652.1 coordinate 20,573, forward strand.
TCTCTCTAATAAGAGCATGGACACACACTGGGAGTGTGTACTAGTTCTCTATTATGCCAGGGAATGGAAGTGGGCAGCACGGGCAACCTTGCTCCTCTATAATCCAGAGGAATTTAGAATCTGGTTCTCAGAAATGGTAAGACAGAGGTTATGTGTGTATTGGTAAAATCCCAATTTAGCTAAGTGCATTATGCAATATACTCTCAGAAACAACATATCTAATGTGCCATTGAAAAGTTAGAAACACCTCTCATTGTTAGTATTATTTTAAGAAAATAAGAAATCTTCCATAAATTTAATGTCCACCCTTATGCAAAGTCCTTGGGGTCCTGGGGATGATTCAGTAACCAAAAGAATCTAGGTCAAGGAAGGAAAATCTTATTGAGGTATCAGGAAAGCATGGAACAGCTAGCAGTTTATTTTCAGAATTTTAACCTGTAAGAATGTGGAACCATAAATTTCTGTTGCTTTACACCACCCAGTTTTTGATCATTTTGAAAGGTATCACTAGGAAGCTTATATAAACAGCAGGATTACCAGAGGCATTACAGCAAGTTAGATGTTGGAGAAGTATAAGCATATATTAAAGGATGCCAAATCACAGAAGTACTATAATTCATGATAAACAAATAAGCTGTATCTTTGAATATGATTAAAACTTTCATCCTGAGCAAATGTAGTGTATCAATATATTAGTCAGCCAAAGGGGTGCTGATGCAAACTACCAGAACTCTGCTGGCTTTTTAAAAGGGTATTTACTTGGGGTAGAAGCTTATGGTTATCAAGCCCTAAAGAATCCCACTCAAGGTACCATAAGAGATACTTTTTCACCCAAAGTCTGTTGTCTCAGGTTGACACCAGATGGTGGGTGATGTCTGCAAAGGTTCAGCCTCCCTCCTTCTTAAGGCTCCATGGTCCCAGCTTCTTCTCATCTCAGCTGTAGGCTGGCATAAGGCTCACCACTTTCCCTAGGGCTCATTTCTTCCCAGCCTCAGCTGCTCTGTTCTCCCCACAAGGTCAACTGTAGACTTTCATGCTCATCTCTCTACCAGGGGCCATGTCTATGGAGCATTCTCTCTTCCTATGTATCTGCTTCTGTGTTTTCCTCCTCCATGTATTTACTCCCCTGTCTTTGATTGAGCAATCATTTGTATAACCCACAGCTGTAGGCTAGCTGTAAGCAAGGACTCAAACTGAGTCACCCTAATGATGTGGTCCAATAAAAGCCCTAATCTTCATTTAATAATGTAAAAGAGAAACTTCTGAGTCTAATACAATCTAATATGCCCAGAGGAACAGACCAGTTTACAAGCACAATCAGTATTTATTTTTGGAATTCATCAATAATATCAAATTGCCAAAGTCAGTATCTTTATGGACACAGTGCTAATAAATGAATGGATGGGGAATACAAAATCAGAAACTAGTGGGAATCTATTTCAATAGTGCATTCGAGATTGATGATCACTTTGGTCACAGTGAACAGATTATGGATACTTTGTGGAATTGGAGTGGACAGAAAATTCTAATTACTCAGATGTGAGGTGTAAAAAGGAGAAGTCAAAACGATTCTATAGTTTTGACCTATGCAACTTGAAACCTAAGTTGCCATATATTGGATTGTGAAGATTAAGGGCAGAGTTGTATTTTGATTTGTTTTATTTTTTGTTTTTTGTTTTCTTTTTTTGAAGGAAGTATGGTAAATCAATGCCAATAGAAGATGTAGGATAAACTTATTGTCCCTTCATCATTTGTATAAGCATAATATTGGTGAGCATTTGAGGGGCACCATCTTGTTTCTTTATAGAAGGGTGGCAAATTATGGAGGAAGAAATCCTCAGTAGCAGTCACAATGCCCATCTACCAATCATTAAGGACACTGTACATGAGAAGTTTATTAAGAATAAGTTGCAAAAAGTTCTGGAAAGGATTCATTTTGTTAGAATATAGTTCTATAGATTTGACTCACAAAATCCAAAGCCAAGACAAGTACCAACTTACATGAGTACATTAGATAAACATAACACAAATGTAACAAGGGAAACAACTATACATGACACAGCACTTTTGCATGAGGATTTTCCATCTCATAACCTCTTGATTTAAGATTCTTCAGTTGTTGCTCAATACATGTTCTGGTTTTCTACAGAGCTTCAAGAAAGTGCAAAAGTTAACTTCAACAATGTTAATCTGAGTCACTAAGAAAATTAGATAAAAATAACAAAAATACTGGTATCCAATTAGAAGGCACATCCAAATGTTAACATGGTAGAAGATGATACTTTCAGTTTTGTACATGTTGAGGTTAGGATGATGGTAATAAATTAAATGAATTAGATGGCTAAGATTAGAGATACAGAAAAGTAAGCATTGTACATGAAGGGACAGGTAAAAAAACAAAATAGATGTGGTCACAGGAAAAGAAGAAAAGTGGAGAAATATAGAACAACTGGAAAATAAATATAAAGAAGAAGAAGAGAAAAATGATATAATAATGTGGATAATGAGGTTAAGCAGGTAGACAATTAAAGAAAATAAATGAGACACAGATATATTGATATAAAAATAAAAATAAGCTTATGTATATATATAGATATAAATGGTATAGAAAATACAGATTTTATAGATGACAGATATAGATAAAGATGAATATAGGTATAGCTTTGCCTGTGGATATGGACACAGGTGATGTGGCAACTTGTTCCAATTAACGCAAGAGATGTCCAGTATAACTTATACCAGTATAATTATTAACAAGTCTCTGTTTTACTCTAAAACATGTCTATATTTGAATGACAATTTTTTATGATCCTGATACATAGAGATATATGTATATCACTAGGTATATATGTGTGTGTATATGCAAACAAGTGTGTAAATTTATGAATATATATGTATGTTATATTACATAGATAGTTATCTAGATATAGTTATTTTTCTATGAATTATTCCAATTCTTGCTATGAATACAATGTAAGTAAAATGCTAATTTATTATTTTTTTTTCAATACTATGCTAGCTGTAAGCATGTTTTATGGCATAAAAACTTTCTGAGTGTTCCTTTAACCTCAGTGTTCCTCAAGCTATAGATGATGGGCTTTAACATTGGAGTAATAACCCCATACACCCTTGAGATGAGCCTGTCTCTGGCTGGGGAGTGTTGCTGGAAGAAGTGTGGATATAGGTAAATATTGCTGTGCTGCAAAACAAACAGACCACAAGGAAGTGGGAGGCAGATGTTGAGAAGGCTTTGTACTTCACTTCAGTTCACTGGATCTTTAGACTGACTGTTCTTTAGGATGGCAAATATGATGTAGATATAGGAAATAAAGGTGATCAGAAAAACACTGGTCCCTACAATACCTCCTACCACTAAAACAACCATCTGCCACACTTGTGGAAGAGCAAGAGAAGGCTACTACTAGCAGGATGTCACAAAAAAATTGGTTAACCTGATGGGACTTAGAAAAAGACAAGCAGAACATGAACACCTTATGCAGAAGGGAATTAAGAAACCCTGCTTCCCAGGTTCTAGCCATTTGCTGGGCAGAGCATACCTTGGTCATGATGAAGGTATAGTGAAGGGGAAGCATTATGGCCATATTTTGGTCATAAGCCATGACAGAGGGAACCATAGGTCCATTCCAAGACCACCAAAAAAATAAAGCTTCAAGTCACACCCAAAAAAAGAAATGTTTTGCTTCTCTGTCAAGAGGTTCTCAAGCAACTTGGGAACAGTAGCTGATGGGCAGAATATGTCTAAGAGGGACAAATTTGCCAAGAAATAATACGTTGGTGTATACAACTTTTTCTCAATCCCAATGGTGAAGAGATTGGTACCATTTCCCATTAAGGTGATCTAATAGAGAGCAAAAACCACAAAGAGAGGATAATGCACCTCGATATATCAGAAATCCATATGAGGATAAATTCATTCATGGTAGTGAGATTGCTGATGTCCATCCCTTCTCTCCACAAGGCTCATTCTGGAGCAAATGAAACAAAAAGAGTTTAAAATTAAAAATTAAAATAACTAAGAACCTAGGGATGAGAAAAACTTGGAAAATAGTTTGGATTTGGTTGATGATGAATTGTGTTACACTATTTTAATTACAAATTTCATTTATTGGAATCATTGTTAAAAACATCTAATGCATTTATTATGTTTCTTGGAATATTCACTCTCAGTTCCTAAACAAGAAACATTGTTGATCCTTCTTTTATATGTGAACGTTAACATTTTATTCTCAAAAAGCATACTTTAAAACATAATATTAAAAAAATTAGTTTAAACTTTGTAATGTAAATAAAACCTAATTGATAATGTCTCCATATGACCCAAATAAGAAACAGATATATTTGCATATATATGCAATTCCCTTTCCCTTAAAAAATAAATATTTGACAATATGGCTGTGATGTATAGGATAATGTGTCAGCTTGGCCAGGTAATTGCGTCCAGGTGTTTGGTCTAGCAAGAACTGGGCTAATTGTAATGCAAGAATATTTATAGACTTTGGTCACCAGTGTGTTTACTGCATAGATGGCTGATTACATCTGCTTCAACCAGGAAGGTTTCCATCAGCAATGGGTGACATTTTTATCCAATCTGTTGAGTGCCTTAAAAGGGGAAGTGATTTCAACAGTCAGAGAGAATTTCACAGCTCGTCTTTGGACAGCCCACTTCTCCCAGAAACTCATCAAGGGCCTTCACTGGACTTTTATCAGAGTCCCTGATTTGCAGCCTGCCTGTGGAACCTGGACTTGTACCTCCCCACGGTCATGTGAGACACTCTTATAAAATATATTATTGACAGATATCTCCTGTTGATTCTGTTTCCCTAGAGAACCCTAGCTAATACATCTATTTCCAATTCATATATGCTCTCGTTTACTCTTGTTTTATTTTATATGGAGTAGGTAGGGAGAAAAAGGTTTTCCGTTTCTAAAATGGATATACAATTATTTATCATCATCTGTTAATAAGTTCTTTTACCTCCATGTTGTGATCAGTTATATAAGTTAACTTGCTAGGATACATCAGGTTAAGCACACACTGTTCTGATTTTTAAAAAATTTATGAGGATCTTTCATTGATGGATTTGCCTCTAAAATCAGTTAATTGCATCTATGGCTGTTTGTATCTATAACCAATAAAGGAAAATGCCTTCAGCAGCATGGGGAATCTCCTAATGCAATCAGCAGGAAGTGTTAAAAGCCAGATTTGAGGATTTTGGAAGAAAGATGAATTGCTGTCTCTACTTCAGTTGATCAACATCGCCTCGGGAATTCAACTTCACATTCATTATAGTTTCCAACTTGGGTCTTCCCTACAGAATTTGCACATGCCAATGTCCACAGTTATAAGAGACAATTCTTAATACAAATCTTTTAATATATGTTGGTATATATACAATCCATTCTATTTCTCTGAAGAACCCTGATTAATATACTACAGATAGAATTTGTTTCAAAGTTTTCATAAGTTAAGTGAACATGCTTGCATGTAGCTATTTCTGGACACTCATTTTTAAAATGCCTTTTTTCCCTTTATTTAAGAGAAACACTCTCTTAATTACTTTAAGTCTTTATTATGTGTTTTTTTTTTTTTATCTAAAACTGTCAGTTTTATTTATTTATTTTTTTA